>JAVJIF010004681.1:0-246341 GCA_038442645.1 Agave tequilana | reverse complement strand
AATGCTCACAAACCGAATATTTAGGACTCCATTGTCAATATAGTCCTGAACAAAATGAATATAGATCTCAACATGTCTAGAGTATGAGTAATGAGTAGGATTAATGAGTAGGATTGATGAGAGATATGTTGCGCTGAGGTTGTCACAGAGAACTATTGGGGGAGATTGCAGAAGTCCAAGCTCATGAAATAATAGCTGCAACCAAATAACTTCTACTGCAGCATTGGCCATGCCTCTATATTTTGCCTAAGTGCTAGATCGTGCCATAGTGCATTGCTTCTTCGAGCTCCTAGAAATAAGATTTGAACAAGAAAGACACAACAGCCACTGGTGAATTTTCGATCATCGATCGACCCTGCCTTTGCATCGGTATAAGCAGTAAGCTGTATAGAAGAATGACGAGATAAAAAAATCATGCTGAATGGTAGATTTACGGTACAGAGGATCCGTTTTACAATGCTCCAATGCTCACCGGTTAGAGCTTGCATGAACTGAGAGACCTTGTTCACTGAAAAGGTAATATTGGGTCCGATAAAGCTTAGGTACTGTAAAGCCCCAACCATACTTCAATAGACAGAAGGGTCAGAGAGAGGCTTGCCAACAACCTTGGAGAGCTTACAAGAAGTAGCCATAGGCGAGCTGATAGGCTTGACATCATCCTGAAGTTCACCTAGAGGGGGGTGAATAGGTGATAAGCTAATCTAATGATGAATTAATGCGGAATTAAAACTATTTAAGCAAACTAAAACTATTAAGCTAAACACACCAAGTATAACACAAGAGTGTAGCTGAATTCTCGGTGAAGGGCTCTAGACTATCTTCTCAAGATTCCTCTAGACAAGAGTTAAGGTACCGCTATGACTCTCTTGGTTGAATACAAGTGTGAGCAAACAATCCCAAGCATATAACAATTAAGCACAAGTTATATCAAGCATATAAAGTTGAAAGCAATATAAGCATGCAAGATATAAACACAAGTGGGAGATAGAGAGAGCAATCACAAACACGGGAGATTTGTTTCGAGGTACGAGCACCCTTGCTCTACGTCTCCACCTTCAACACTATGAAGGATTTTCACTAGAATCGATCCCACCGGATCACTCGGTGCCGCAACACCTATGATGAGTTCACACTAGAACTCCTTGGACTCACTTGTCCCTCTCTTGTTCCCGCAAGAACAACACACACAAACACACTAGCTTGCTGAGGCCGCACCTCTACACCGAGCTCCCACAAGAACATAAAACAACACGAAACCGCAAGTTCGCCTCCTCAAATACAAGATTGAACACTTTGGTGATCTCAACACTTTGATTACCTAAAAATACTCTCACAACAAAGATCCCTAGAGGATTGATATAGCAATGGATAGCTCAAGTATGTGTGAGAAAACAAGATAGGATGGTGGAGGAAAAACTCAAGAAATCTCTTTTCAAAACACTCTTGAAAAAACTCCCCTTTGATATGGAAGTTTTAGCTTTAAAATAAGTGGAGATAAACACTTAGAAAGGGAGGAAAAACTAGCTTGAAAACCCACTTAAAATCTTATTGAAAAAAGTCCAAAACAAACCCAATTTATAGGCCTCCAAAATCTAGCCGTTGGGGTCCAAACCAGCTGCTGACGCTGCTGTCGGTCGACCGGCCGGTCGACTGTTACAGGGCATTGACCTATCGGTCGACCGCCCAGTCGACCGGGGCCATTTACAGAGTGTAGAGCTCCTGGCGGTCGACCCCGGTCGACCAACTTCTGGCTCAGTCGACCGGTCCGGTCGACCGCCAGAAGACCTGTTCAGCCATGAAAAGGGATTAAATCTTGGTCTTTTTATCTTTAATAAAATCCCATAAATTCTCATAAATTCTATAAAAATAAGTTCATTGATATACTTTGATATACAAACATGTTTGATTAAAAATCAAAACATACTACAAATATTTTGAAATATTTTTGTGATATAGAAATTTTGGCTTAAAAAAAATCTATATTTTTCAATAACAATCTCCAAATTGAAAAATGATTTTTTCAAAACTTCTCCAAATATAAAAACAAGATATTTTAAATACTTTTGAAGCTTAGTGTGTATGGTTATGATCCACTACATATGGTGACATATCTATATTTTTGACAATAAACTCTAAATTAGGTTTTGATAAAACATATGTATACTTTGAAGCCTAAAATCCAAAACGGTATTTTCTAAAACACATATAAATTTTGTGTGTGTGTATAAGTACTTGAGCAATCTACCAATTAATCTATCCTTTACATTTTATCTAAAATGCATCTTGACACTTACAGAACCCGATACAAGTTTTCTTGAAAATCTTCTTCTCCTTCTTGACTTGGTCCAAACCTTGATCCAATGAGCTAGACTCCTCTTGAGTACTTGATGCGATCTTGATGCGCGAGCTCTTGAATCAACACGTTCTAACTTCAAAACTTGACTTTGAATCCTTTGTTGAAGCTAAACACCAACTAAGATCTTGATCAAAGATTTGAGACTAAATAAACACAAGATCATTAGTACTATAACTATATGAGTTAATCATCATCAAAACTAGAGCGATGGCCTTTGGGCTAACAATCTCCCCTTTTTGATGATGACAAAACTCATGGAGTTATATATGCATAGATTAAAATTAAGTTTCATCGAAACTCCCCCTTAACTCATGCATAGCAATAAACATAAAGATATTCAATAAAGTGCATAAACTAAACAAAACATATATGTATTATACAAGGAGATAAACATGTATAAACCAAATTCTTCTCCCCTTTTTGCATAAACAAAACATATATGCATAAACAAGAAAATAAACATGCATATATAAATTCTCAAAATCTTTCTCCCTCTTCCTGTCAATTCATCAACAAAGGGGTGAAAAACAAATCAAACAATAAAGATATATATGCGATATACATTCATGAAGAAGAGAGACGTGAAGTTAGCTCCCCCTGCATACATGCATTACTGAAAAAGGGATGACAAAACCCTAATTCACATAAAGCATAATATACGATGCATAAGCGGAGATATTAAGCTCCCCCCACACACGTGTACCACATAAAGAAGAGATGTCAAGCTCCTCATATAAGATACACTCAACATGAATCTATATATAGAAGAGATGTTAAGCTCCCCTTACATATAGGCAATTCATATTAACAAATTTTGAAACTACTTTAAAACAAAATTTTGAATTTTCTCAAGTCAATGCAAATTTTTTTTTGATACCAATGAAAGTAAAACGTTTTATATTTTTGATACCAATGAAATATATTGTACATTTTGATACCAAATAAAATGTCAATTGAAATACTAATTGAAATAATGCATAAGCTTATAAAGATACCAGTTTATATTAATTTTAAGTCAAGCTTAGCATAAATATAATTTGTACTTTAACATGTAATGAATATTGTAAATCAAACACTATCAAATCATATATATGTATGAAAAAGAAAATACCAATTGAAATTGATATTATTAGAAATTTTGAAGCATACATATATAGAAAAACACATATGAGCATACAAATATAGAATTTCTTAAAAAACATGTGTATAACTCATAACTATCCACCCTATTCATGCACATGTTTGAAAAATATTCAATTAAGGGTATACAAGGCATGGTTGCTCATCCATCTGCCCTTAGGTTGGTAGGGATTTTCAAAAATAGGAGTTTGAAAATAATTGCAAATTGAAAACACTACCAAATGAAGAATAAATAACTAGTTAAAATAATTTTGAAAAACTAGTTAAAGATCCTTCAAACATGAAAACAAATCATATATATATCACGAAACATACCAAATACACAAGAGTTGACACTCGAAATCTAAAAAGCTCATAAAGGCTCATGGGGAAACAAAGCCATAAGTAAACAAATTAAATATGAGTGCAAAGCATCATGTTATTAGCATATTCATGAAAATAGTCAATGAGGCTTAAAACATCAAAACATATGAAAATTATAAAAAATTTATTTTTTATTAAAATTAAGCTTCTAGGTATATTTATGTTCTATCAAAACTACAATATACATACATATCCCAAACACAAACGAGTCCATAATGTAATTTGTATGAAGGTAAGTGACTCAAGGGTATACATGTATATTTATTAGTTTTAGACAAGAATAGCATATGCATGAAGCTAAACATTTACAGAAAAAAATTGGAAAAACAAGTATAAATGAAAGAATCATCAAAACTAGGTTATACATGTACATGTAATGAGTACAAATGAGCAATGAGGCACAAATATCTAATAATCAAGTGCAGCTCACTACTTGTACAAGTATATACACAAGTTTTAATGAAAACTACATCTAAACAAGCATTCTCTTCATGAAGCACAAAACCAAAACAGGTTAAAAATATTATCTATATAAAAGCATGTAAACTAAATGAGAGTTTAGAGATAGTTATCAAACCATATGAACTATTCTCTAAGTCTCCAAAATATGATTGTCCTCCCACCAAACTTCCTTGATAGCGGTGCATCAATTTTGTATGTCCATCTAGCCCATACATCCATCACCAAGGCACCAATCCTCTCACGTCATGTGAGAGCCCATACCTACATCAAACACAAGAGGTGGGGACTTTGGTACCCATTTCTTTTGGGTCCACGGGGGTTGGCATTGTAAGGAACCCAAACATTATCATTTACAAAATTTAAAGAATTTACTCTTTCATAGTAAAATCTTGCAAGATGGCCTTTGCGGCCGCAATGTGTACATTTGTACACTCTAGCATATATATGAGAATGAGTGTGATCATGATGTGCAAAGTGTGCATATGTAAGCCATGGGTTATGTGCAAGAACATGTGGAGCTTGTTTCGTTTGAAACAAGGTTTAACAATTGCTTAAAGTTGAGCTCAAATAATTAATTCTATTTTCAAGATTTGAATCTCATTTTTATTAATTGTAGTATGAAGAGCATGGGAAGAATGAGAGTCAACATTCCTTTTCTTTTTAGAAATGTTTCTTTTTCTTTTCAAAGAGTTGTTTTCTTCCAAAGCAATCCCTTTTCTTTTTCCACCAAATTAATTTTATTTCTCAAAGAATTATTTCCTTCACAAAGATCATTTAATTTTGAAGATAAGGAAATATTCTCCTTTTCAAAAATTCATTTTCATTTGAAATGCATTCCAATTTATTTTAAAAAGAATCTTTTTCTTTTGAAATGGACTCATATTTATTCTTCAATCTTTTATGGTCCTTTTTAAGCAAATCATATTTTCAAGAAGTTATTGACAAAATAAAGCAAACTCATCATATGGCATGTCAACATCCTCATCAAGCTCGGATTTAGAATTTACCTCAAGGGGGTTATCCCCTTGGACCATGTAGCATACGCTGGAAGCATCATTTCCATCATCTGAGTCACTCCCCGCATAGTATTGCTTTGTTCGCCAAGGGAGACTATAGTGTTCCATACTATATGATTGAAGCACAACCTGCACAAAAAATACGAGATTATAGAACTTAAGAAAGGAATTTGCAAGTGCTCAATTCTTCCGCTATAGCAAGTGGCTATGCGGGTCGTGATCCACAAGGAGGGTTGCGATGGAAGCGTTTACAGTTTTATTGAAATCTTATGAAAATAAGCGAAGGTTCTTCTCTGTTTTTAAAGTTAAGAAAAGGAAAAGAAAGTTAATGGTTAAAGTAAGAAGAAAACGAGAGATGAAGAAGGTGGAAAATTAGAAAACAATGAAGCGAATATGTACAACTGAAGTGGAGGAAAAGAATGGAAACGATTGGGAAGAAGTGGTGAAAGAAATCGTGTTGGCGATCTATACTATAGCGATAAAAGAAAAGAAAGAAAGCTAAGAATTACTTACCTAGTTTGGTGATGACTTACTTGGAAACCTGCGCAAGTTCTACCTTTGCTTCGGAGGCATTCAACGCATAGATCATAAACTTGAACTCAGTCCCCGTGCACATTATATCGTCAAGCATATGAAGTACGAAGTGATGCGAAGCTTGGAAGAGGAGATCGTCTTCATGAACTATCGCTGGCTCTCACGTAGCTTAGTGATACATGCTTTGGACTTCACTTGTAGACTCAACACATAAAACCAAGGTGAAGTAGAAGAGGAAAACGAAAAGCAAAACAAATGTAAAGTAAAGATACAAACATAAACAAATGTTACCTTTATTGCTTACTGAGACAATGAAAGAAAGGAGGAGGAGTACATCGGTGTCACTCTCAACATCAGCCTCTCTCTCTTACTTACATGAATCATCATCTACCCTAAGCTACATACAAGTTACATAAAGCTAAACTACAAAATGGAAAAACTAGTCTAAAATCCTAATCTGCATTGGCCCTCCCTTTTGCCTTTGAGTGCAGGTATTTATAGGAGAAATGGAGGGGGTAGAGGTGGATATTCAGTTCTGATCTGCTGTTTGTTGGCTTATTGATTGCTGAATATCACTTAACAACTGACAGAATTAGAAATAATGATCAACATAAGAGTTATAGCTCTGTCAGTCTGCTTTCTGAATCATCTTGAATCATCAGAATTGAGATTCTGTAGCAAAAGTTATGATTCGAATACTAAAATGTATCCAGTCAGAATCTGAATCAAACTTGCTTGATCTTTGCTTCAACCGATCGATTCTGAGAGGATTCTTCTCAACCAGTTTTCAACCTCTTGATTTTTCCCTGATTTACTGAGTGTGAATTAACTCTGATTTAATTCAGAATTTTTGTGGGCTTTGGGCTCATTTTTCTTCATCTCCTAAAGAATGGGCCTGCAAATAAATTAAGCAATTAATTAGGACAATGCAGGCTTTTATTCTAAAATAAGTATGGAAATATGATATTAAATATGCAACATTAGAGACCAATCACACCCCCATACCTATCTTTTGCTCGTCCTCGAGCAAAACAACTAAACTATACTAAGGATTATTAGACCACTTTCGCAGGTCACGCGATTGCACTTAGCATGTGCAACAAGCCGTTAAACCTCTAGGTTTCCCCTAGAGGACGAGTTTTGTCTCGTGAGGGTTTTCAGCGGATTGCACCCACAAAATCCATAAAGAAAGGGAAATAAAGAGTTAGTATTTTCGAAAAGCATTTTGAAAGAGAAAAAATATTTGACATATAATTGTAAGATCTAAGCAATCTATAAGTTATAGGAAGACTAAATTTTTCATTCCTAAACTTAGTCTCTATTCAAAAATTTGTTATCAATCAAAGTAAGGAGTCAAATTGTACTTCTCATCTAGTCTATTACTTTACCCTAAGTCATATGCACCTTGTGACTGTGAAAATTTTGACTAAGCGTTCATTAACTATAACTCTTATGCCTTATTTATTTTATATATATATATATATATATATTTGTTTTATTCCTCAATTCCATTAGGCTTTCTAATCTGCCCATGTAACAAGCATTCAGTCGGTGACCCCCAAACCGGACGATTTTAGGGCACCAGGTGAGAAAACACCCCTAAGGACTTAAACACTCGAGCAGATAAGGCCACGAAATCAAGTTTTTTATTTATACGATGCACCCCTTTTAGGCGTGAACACTTATGCTTCATGAGGCATAAATACCCAGCTTAATCAGAGGATACACATTTTTTTCCAAACTCATCTAATTATCTTTTGCATAAATACTAAGGCTTTCTTAGGCCAAAGCACCTAGCTAATCAATAATTAGACTTGTTTTTTTTATTTTTTCTTTTTTTCAAACTCATCTAATTATCTTTTGCAAATACTAAGGCTTTCTTAGGCCAAAGCACCTAGCTAATCAATAATTAGATTTGTATATATATATATATATATTTTTTTATAAGGCATAAGAATCTTTGTTTTTGAACCCTAAGTGTGAAAGTGTATGAAGTGTGCATATTTCATCAAGGTAAAGATCAAGACTAAATTACTTTGACAAATTATCTTCCTAACCCTAAAAATCAAACAAATAATCGTATTTTGACCAAGTATAAGAACTCCTAATTTGGATTTTCCTATTCCTTAAAATTAACTTAATTTCTTACAAAAATAAGTAAAAATATTGTTTCTATTTTTCAAAAAGTTTTTAAAAGTAAAGAAAAATGTTAATTTTTTTTTTAAAGAAAAAGAAAAGTTATGTTAGACCCTCCCCCACACCTATCTCATGCATTGTCCTCAATGTATGAATTAATGCATAGATGCATGAAAAAGACGACAGGGAAGGAAAATGTTACCTTAAGGTGGTGGTTCCGGTGGTGGTCTGATTGGTCCACGAAACGCGGCCCAATCAACTTTTCTTGGGTCTCGGAGGAACCCACCAAAAATATCTTTAATATAACCCACTAAAAAGATAACTCCATTAAGAAGTTTTATTAAAAATTTAACCCCATCTAATTTCCAAATTCCATAATTGATTTCGGAGTCAAATTTGTCAACCGCCTCGTCCCAAAATGGAGTATGAAATGATAGAACAGTTGACTTGGACTCAGGAAGGACAGGAACTAATACCGACTCAGGAAGGTGACTTAAGTCAAGTAAAGGTTCAGGAGTCGAAATAGGTTCAGAAATTGGGTCCAAGTCAAGAAATTGAAACTCCAGTCCACATGTATTTTCTAACAATGGAATGTGACTTAATGTGGGTGATTCCAGTTCATGAATGATAGGTGGAGGAATCAAAACTGACTCTAAAACATTACTCAAGTTTGGTAACACAACAGGAGTCAAGATTGATTCAGAAAGTTGAACTGGATCACAGATATGAGAATCTAGGTCACATATCTCATTGACTTCAATATCAAAAAATTGAGAACTTGCCAATTTGTCAATAGGATCTTCAAGAGTGTATAATTGGGCAAGTTCAATATGATCCTCACAGATGGGTGATTCAATTTCATTATGGATTGGTACAGGATCCAATGTTGACTCGGGGAAAAGATTGAAATCAGGTGAAGATACCGGAGTCATTATTGAATCAGGAAGAAGCATTGAATCACTAAGTTGGGGTTCAAGATCATATTCATTCTCAAGTTCTATTTCAGGAAAAGGAAAACTTGCTAAACTATCAATATCTTTTTCAAAATTTGGAGTTTGGGCAAGTTTAAGTGGTTGTTCTGAAATGGAATCTTGATTTCTAAAACTACATGACTCTTCGGCTCTAACAGAATAGTTAGTGACATCAGGACGGTGGGAACGTAGAGATTCGACCATCATATCTATGTCACGATTACGAGTGTTTTGAGCCTGAGTCATGACTTCAAGCATCTTTTCATAGTTGATAGGTTCATTGTTTTGATGAAAAGATGAAGAATTGTCTTGGAAGTGGTAGTGAAATTGTGAGTCCATCAGATTTTGGGATTTGTGTTTTGACTCACGCATACTCATTTCCATAATTGATGGTTTCCTATTTTGGACGGGTGGAACTGAGTATGAATCTTGAACATAATGTGGACTGGGTGGAGAAGGAGGGCAAGGTGGTTGGAAATTATGCTTGGGGGAGGTGAATCCCCACTGACTCGGTGAAGAGTTGAAATCATTATGGAAATTATAGTTATTAGATGGGGGGTATGGGTCATATTGATTCGGATAAGACCAATCCGGCACACTAGGTTGGTCAAAGTTATGATATGCCGGGTTGGTAATATCCGAAAATGAAGTCGGTGTGTAATATGGATTATTATTGTAGTTGAAAAAATTATTATTATAGTCCATATCACACAATAGAATACAAACAAAGAAAAAACAAACAAATAAACAAACAAAAAAGAAAAAATTCTAGCCTAAGTTAGGGTAGACTTAGGACCTAGACGACTCCTAACTGGTTAGACTGTCCACGGGAGGTCTAATGTAGACTTTAACCACAAGCTAATCAGCCAGGTCAGGGCAAGGTTGGTGGGAGGTTTTCCGTCAAAGACGTTCCTTAATTAAATAACCACCAACCTTCGGGCTTTCGGCCCTCAATCCCTTTCCTAGACACTGATTTTGCAGGAGTTAGATTCCAACATTTTCCCCCTTAGGATAATCTCCTAATTGAGTCCGAGATGTCCCTAGGGCCAACGTCTACTCAATTTAGTTAGGCTTGGGTTAGTGAGTGCTTGGAATGTGATTTTTGGGCTAAGGAAGGGTGATCAAATCCCCACCTTATCTTGTTAATGGGTTAGTGCCCTTAAGATCAATTTGTGCAAGTGTACAAGATATGTAAGATTCACTCAAAGTGATATAAATCAACCAAGAAGTGAGTCCTATGCTAAATGCAATGCATACGTACCTTGCTCCAGCACTCTTCAACAATAAAAGTAAATGAATTGAAAAGACACGTGCCTAAAATGCAAACGTCTAATCAATTTTAACTTTTGCAACAAACTTTTTACTGTTGATTATTAGCAGGTTTTTGTGATGGCATATAAGAAATAAATAATTGCAGCAAACTAGAATTTGTAAAGCTAGCAGCCCTGCAAAAACCTGTTAGTAGTCAGCTCTTTATTGCCGCGGATCCGCGGCTTTTGCCGTGGAAATGCGGCAATTCAGAGGGCAATGGGTCTCTGCTTTCTAGAGCAGAGGCCCAATACCACTTGTATGTCACTGCAAAGTTATTTTTCTGCTTTGCTTGCCCTGTAACCTGCAACAGAGAAGAAAATTCGTTTAGTTCTAAAAAATTTCAAAAAAAAAAATTCAGATTTCAATAAAAAACATGTTACCCTCCCTGGCAATGGCGCCAAAATTTGATTGAAGCACAACCTGCACAAAAAATATGAGATTATAGAACTTAAGAAAGGAATGTGCAAGTGCTCAATTCTTCCGCTATAGCAAGTGGCTATGCGGGTCGTGATCCACAAGGAGGGTTTGCGATGGAAGCGTTTACAGTTTTATTGAAATCTTATGAAATAAGCGAAGGTTCTTCTCTGTTTTTAAAGTTAAGAAAAAGGAAAAGAAAGTTAATGGTTAAAGTAAGAAGAAAACGAGAGATGAAGAATGTGGAAAATCAGAAAACAATGAAGCGAATATGTACAACTGAAGTGGAGGAAAAGAATGGAAACGATTGGGAAGAAGTGGTGAAAGAAATCGTGTTGGCGATCTATACTATAGCGATAAAAGAAAAGAAAGAAAGCTAAGAATTACTTACCTAGTTTGGTGATGACTTACTTGGAAACCTGCGCAAGTTCTACCTTTGCTTCGGAGGCATTCAACGCATAGATCATAAACTTGAACTCAGTCCCCGTGCACATTATATCGTCAAGCATATGAAGTATGAAGTGATGCGAAGCTTGGAAGAGGAGATCGTCTTCATGAACTATCGCTGGCTCTCACGTAGCTTAGTGATACATGCTTTGGACTTCACTTGTAGACTCAACACATAAAACCAAGGTGAAGTAGAAGAGGAAAACGAAAAGCAAAACAAATGTAAAGTAAGATACAAACATAAACAAATGTTACCTTTATTGCTTACTGAGACAATGAAAGAAAGGAGGAGGAGTACATCTGTGTCACTCTCAACATCAGCCTCTCTCTCTTACTTACATGAATCATCATCTACCCTAAGCTACATACAAGTTACATAAAACTAAACTACAAAATAGAAAAACTAGTCTAAAATCCTAATCTGCATTGGCCCTCCCTTTTGCCTTTGAGTGCAGGTATTTATAGGAGAAATGGAGGGGGTAGAGGTGGATATTCAGTTCTGATCTGCTGTTTGTTGGCTTGTTGATTGCTGAATATCACTTAACAACTGATATAATTAGAAATATTGATCAACATAAGAGTTATAGCTCTGTCAGTCTGCTTTCTGGATCATCTTGAATCATCAGAATTGAGATTCTGTAGCAAAAGTTATGATTCGAATACTAAAATGTATCCAGTCAGAATCTGAATCAAACTTGCTTGATCTTTGCTTCAACCGATCGATTCTGAGAGGATTCTTCTCAACCAGTTTTCAACCTCTTGATTTTTCCCTGATTTACTGAGTGTAAATTAACTCTGATTTAATTCAGAATTTTTGTGGGCTTTGGGCTCATTTTTCTTCATCTCCTTAAAGAATGGGCCTGCAAATAAATTAAGCAATTAATTAGGACAATGCAGGCTTTTATTCTAAAATAAGTATGGAAATATGATATTAAATATGCAACATTAGAGACCAATCACTATAAAAGCTGAATCAAAATTAGTAACTCTAGATAAATATTCATCATTTAGGGTACTCTTTAATGCATGGATGACTTTTACATTAGCCTCTAGATGTTTGCCATTTAAATAATATGAATCATCAATTGTGGCATGATAAACATGAATCCTTAGGGCTTTAAGGTACAAGAACATTTTAACTTTTCAAGTTTGGATGTCAAGAATGTCAAACATGGGAGGTGTCATGAAATCCATGTGTGTGTGTACAAATATTATGATTAGCTAAAATGAGAATCTTTAACTCTAGATTATTAGATCTAAATCAAGAGCACCAAGCTCTGATACCAATTAAGTTCACCTAGAGGGGGGTGAATAGGTGATAAGCTAATCTAATGATGAATTAATACAGAATTAAAAATATTTAAGCAAACTAGAAATTATTAAGCTAAACGCACTAAGTATAACACAAGAGTGTAGCTGAATTCCCGGTGAAGGGCTCTGGACTATCTACTCAAGATTCCTCTAGATAAGAGTTGAGGTGGAGGTGCCGTTATGGCTCTTTTGGTTGAATACAAATGTGAGCAAACAATCTTAAGCATATAACAATTAAGCACAAGTTATATCAAGCATATAAAGATGAAAGCAATATAAGCATGCAAGATATAAACACAAGTGAGAGATAGAGAGAGCAATCGCAAATACGGGAGATTTATTTCGAGGTTCGAGCACCCTTGCTCTACGTCCCCACCTTCAACACTATGAAGGATTTCCACTAGAATCGATCCCACCGGATCACTCAGTGCCACAATACCTACAATGAGTTCACATTAGAACTCCTTGGACTCACTAGTCCCTCTCTTGTTCCTGCAAGAACAACACACGCAAGCACGCTAGCTTGCCGATTCCGCACCTTTACACCGAGCTCCCACAAAAGCTCGAAACAACACGAACCCGCAAGTTCGCCTCCTCAAATACAAGATTGAACACTTTGGTGATCTCAACACTTTGATCACCTAAAAACACTCTCACAATAAAGATCCCTAGAGGATTGATATAGCAATAGATAACTCAAGTATGTGTAAGAAAACAAGATAGAATGGTGGAGCAAAAACTCAAGAAATCTCTTTTTCAAAACACTCTTGAAAAAACTCTCCTTTTGATATGGAAGTTTTAGCTCTAAAATAAGTAGAGATAAACACTTAAAAAGGTAGGAAAAACTAGCTTGAAAATTCAATTAAAATCTTATTGGAAAAAGCCCAAAACAGTCCCAATTTATAGGCTTCCAAAATCTAGCCGTTCGGGTCCAAATCAGCAGCTGACGCTGCTGTCGGTCGACTAGCCGGTCGACCGCCAACGGTCAGATTTTCGACCGTTGGGAAAATCAGTCGACCGGACGGTCGACCGTTGTAGGGCATTGACCTATAGGTCGACCGCCCGGTCGACTGGGGCCATTTACAGAGAGCAGAGCTCTCTGGCGGTCGACCGCATGGTCGACTGGCCCTTGGCTGTGCATGTTGTGCACATCGGTCGACCGCCCAGTCGACCGACTTCTGGCTTAAACGATCGGTCCGATCGACCGCTAGAAGACCTGGTCAGCCATGTAAATGGATTAAATCTTGGTCTTTTTATCTTTAATAAAATCTCATAAATTCTCATAAAATCTACAAAAATAAGTTCATTGATATACTTTGATATACAAACATGTTTGACGAAAAATCAAAACATATTACAAATATTTTGATCTATTTTTGAGATATAAAAATTTTGACTTAAACAAAAATCTGTATTTTTCAAAAACAATCTCTAAATTGAAAAACGATTTTCCAAAACTTCTCCAAATACAAAAATAAGATATTTTAAACATTTTTGTAGCTTTGTGTGTATGGATATGATCCACTACATATATGATGAAATATCTATGTTTTTGACAATAAATTCTAAAATAGGTTTTGATAAAACACAAGTATACTTTGAAGCTCAAAAACTAAAACAGTATTTTCTAAACACATATAAATTTTGTGTGTGTATAAGTCTTGAGCAATCCACCAACTAATCTATCCTTTATATTTTATCAAAAACAAATCTTGACACTTACAGAACCCGACACAAGTCTTCTTGAAAATCTTCTTCTCCTTCTTGACTTGGTCTAAACCTTGATCCAATGAGCTAGACTCCTCTTGAGTACTTGATGCGATCTTGATGCGTGAGCTCTTGAATCAACACATGCTAGCTCCAAAACTTGACTTTGAATCCTTTATTGAAGCTAAACACCTACTAAGATCTTGATCAAATATCTGAGACTAAATAAACATAAGATTATTAGTACTATAACTACATGAGTTAATTATCATCAAAACTAGGGCGATGGGCCTTTGGGCCAACACATCCATTTTGAGCTAGAGAAGCAAGTTATAGATGTACTTCTGTTGAGAGAGAAAGAGATCTGAGAGTGTACGGTGACACTTCCCGCCTAAAAAGTAGTGCGGTGTGCTATGGTCTTTTAATGAGAACCCCCAGCCTAGTTCATGAATAAGACGAGTGATAGCCCATAAGTCATTGCCTGTGATGATGATGTCATCCACATAGATAAGAACCAGAAGAAGATATGTCTGACGCATCAGAAGAAGAGAGACGTGTCGGACTTGGAGCCAACAAAGCCCATTGTGACTAGATAACTACTGAGGCGAGAAAATCAGGCCCGTGGAGCCTGTTTCAGGCCATAGATATGAAACCACCTTAGGGGGTGAATAGGTGATAGCTATACTAAGTGACAAATAATGCGAATTTAAAAATTAATTAACAAAAAGCAACAGCAACTAAATGAAACTTGCAAAAGAATAGACAATATAAGTGTAAGTAAAGGAGAGAGTAGAGTTTAGAGAGATTGTGGACAATCGCAAACACAAGTATATGTTTCGAGGTTCGAGCCGTTGCTCTACGTCCACACCTTCAACACGATGAAGGATTTCCACTATGGTTGATCCCACGGATCATCAATCAAGTAGAAGTTCTCACTAGAACTCTTCGGACACACTTGTCCTCTCTCACTGTGCCGTAACGCCAACTTAGAGCTTACTAGCTCGCTTGAGGCCGCAACCTCTACAACTTCTCAATTTGAAGAAAATGGTGATCAACACTTAATCACAAAGTAAGCTCACAAGCACAACCCGACAACCAAGATGAGGAGATGAAACTCTAGGGATTGTGTAGTGCAAAAATCAAGTAGAGAAATAGAGGAGAATGCTTCAAGCTAAAAACACCAAAGGATTGGAAATATATGGCTCAAAGGAAAATCTTTTTGCTAAAGGCTAAACCTTGAAAAATTTTGATTTTACACTTATAAATCTTGTATTTGAGTTGTATCTCACTCCACTATTTATAGGGGATGAAAATTAGGTTAGAAAAGCTAATAGATCCGTTAGGAGAAGTCCTAACTAAAAATAAAATAGAATATAGCCGTTGGCAGCTGGTACAGTAGAGTTATCTGCTGCCGGTCGACCGGACTGGTCGACCGCTAACGGTTGGATTTTTGACAGTTGGAAAAGCGGTCGACCAGACGGTCAACCGAGATTCCCAAATGACTATAAATCCTAACTAAAATGAAAAATACAAAGATACAAACCTTGAAAATGGTCTTCTTGATATGCTTGATCCTTGAGCTCTTCTAGTGTGCAAGGCTCTGGGATCTAAATCTTCTTGGCTTCCAAATGTGTGAGTCTTATGATGGAGCCGAAATGTAACATATGATTTTTACCTGAAACTTAATTAAATAACTTTGTTAATACCTAACTACATATGGTTTATTATCATCAAAACTAGGGCTAATGGTCTTTGGGCCAACAATCTCCCCCTTTTTGATGATGACAAAATATATGGAGTTATTACAAATATTTTGGGTAAAGACTTCAAGTGAAGCTCCCCCTTAACACATGCATATATAAGAATAAGATATAAAGAGCTAAATGCATAACAAAGTCATATACAAAGGATATACAGTTAGATTCATATGCCAACCATCTATGCATAGTAAGGATACAGAAATATGAAAGTGTATGCATACATAGTTACCTCCATCCATCCGATAATACCTCCAACCTTCAAAATGAGTGGTAGATGATTGGAACAAAAATAGAATAAGAAGCAATACACAACCAACCATATATACCACATAGAGACAATAAAGATAACTGCCATAACATAAAAAAAGATGTCCATACATGCTAGGAGGTCCATGCTAACCTCAAAAACTAGATACAAAACACATGTCCATAAAATACATAACAAACACAAATAAAGATGTCCACAACTACATATCCAAATACATAAATTCTCTAAACATGAAAACACCCCATAAATAACTCCAAAATATCTCTCTCCCTTTTTGTCATTAACAAAAGGGGTCAATGCCTCAGAAAATCGGGGTCCTCTGCTGAAGTAGGTGGCTTAGGTGGAGCATGAGGAGGAGCCCATGCAGCGAGCGGAGGGCCGAAAGCAAGAAGTGGCTGTGCATGACCACGAGGAAGAGGAGCCGGCCAATCAAATCTCTCGTAGATGTCACCGATACAGGTATGCATGTAGCAAATGGAATCACAAATATGGTTCAGATCATTGTCCAAATGCTGCTCCGGCCGCTGAAAGTTTGCGGCCATCTCAGCTGACATCTGCTGGCGGTGCTCCCGAAGCTGAGTGGATATAGCTAGGTAGGGGTTAAAAGGAGCAGAAGAACTAGAGGAGGATCCAGGAAGAGCAGGAATGATACGTTGCAGCTGAGGAGCAGGAGGACGCTCCCGAGCACGCATCCTCTTGAGGAGGGTGCTGTTTATGTCAACTGACAGTTCAACTGACCGTTCAGTGGAGAGATCAAATCTTAATTGCTTCAACAGACGAGTAATGAGCATCACAAAGGGCAAATGCCAGTTTTGTTGGCCCAAAGACCCATCACTCTAGTTTTGATGATGATCAACTCATGTAGTTATAGTACTAATGATCATGTGTTTAATTAGTCTCAGATTTATGATCAAGATCTTAGTTGGTGTTTAGCTTCAACAAAGGATTTAAAGTAAAGTTTTGGAGCTAGCACGGTTTGATTCAAGAGCTTGTGCATCAAGACCACATCAAGTACTCAAGAGGAGTCTACCTCTATGGATCGAGTTTGGACCAAGTCAAGAAGGAGGAGAAGACTTTAAATGAAGACTTTAAGATCAAGATTTGAGTCTAGGTTTGTTTTTATAAGATTTTTTTTAGATAAAATGTAAAGGATAGAATAGTTGGTGGATTGCTCAAGTATATCATACACACATACACTCTTGATTTAGATGTGTTTTCATAAAAGAATTTTTACTTTGGAAAAATACAAAAGAGTTTTCTTTAGAAAAATACCATTTTGGTTTTAGAATTCAAAGTATATATGTTTTAACCAAAACCATGTTTAGTGCTTAATTTCAAAAACATAAATATTTCATCATGTATGTGTAATGGATCATATCCATACACCCTATGCTTTCAAAGTGTTTAAAATATCTTGTTTTTGTATTTGGAGAAGTTTTGAAAAAATCAATTTTGGAAAAATACAGTTTTCGTTTTTAGCCAAATTTTCTAAGTTACAAAAATAGTTCAAATTATTTGTAACATGTATTGATTTTGCTCAAGCATGTTTGATTACCAAAGTATAATGTTAAAACTATTTTTGTAGATTTTTTATAATTTTATGGGATTTAATTTATGCTAAAAAGTCAACCTTTTAATCCCTATAATTTGTCTGGTCTGGCTTCTGCCGGTCGACCGGACCGGTCGACCGAGCTTGAAGTCGGTCGACCGAGACGGTCGACCGACGTGCACAAACGTGCACGCCAGGACTGCTGGAGGGCCGGTCGACCGACCCGGTCGACCGCAGAGAGCTTCTGCTCTCTGGAAAGCCCCAGTCGACCGGACAGAGAGTCTGCTCTCTGTATCCAGGCCTCGGTCGACCGGGCCGGTCGACCAATGGCACAACGGTCAGATTTCTGACCATTGGCCAGTCGACCTGGCGGTCGACCGACAGGCCAGTCTGGCTCCCAACGGCTAGTTTTTCTAACCCTATAAATTGGGGCTTTTGGGGGCTGTTCTAGACAAGATTTTGAAGAAGTTTTTGGGCTAGTTTTTCCTACTCATTTCAGTGGTTATATCCACAAGTTTTAGGGCCAATATTTTCAAATTAAAAGAGTGTTTATCAAGAGTGTTTTAAAAGTGATTTTCTTGAGTTTTTCTCCACTATTTCAATCCTTGTTTTCTCACACAACACTTTAGCTATCCATTGCTATATCTACCTATAGGGATCTTTGTTGTGAGAGGATTTTAGGTGATCAAAGTGTTGTGATCACTAAAGTTCTACTTTGTACTTTTAGGAGGCGGACTTGCGGGTTCACGGTGTTTCGAGTTTGTGTGTGAACTCGGTGTTTGAGGTGCGGCCTCGGCGAGCTAGTGGGCTTGCGGTGTGTACGGGACTAGAGAGTCCAAGGAGTTCAAGTGTGAACTCACCTTGTAGGTGTTGCGGCACTGAGTGATTCGGTGGGATCGATTTTAGTAGAAATCCTTAATAGTGTTGAAGGCGGGGACGTAGAGCAAGTGTGCTCGAATCTCGAAACAAATCTCCTGTGTTTGCGATTGCTCATTGTCTATCTCTTACTTTTGTCTTTATATCTTGCATGCTTTTATTGTCTTTATCTTTATATGCATGATATATTGTGAGCTTAATTGTTATATGTTTGGGGATTGTTTGCTAACACTTGTATTCAACCAAGAGAGCCAACGCGACACCTCAACTCTTATTTAGAGAAATCTTGAGGAGTTAGTCCAGAGCCCTTCACGGGGAATTCGGCTACACTCTTGCATCATGGTGTTTAGTTTAAGAAGTTTTAAGTTTGCTTTAAATAGTTTTTAATTCCGCAGCATTGACCATTAGATTAGCTCATCACCTATTCAGCCCCTCTCTAGGTGATTTACAGTTGGTATCAGAGCCAAGTGCTCTTGATTTTGGTCTTACAACCTAGAGTTAAAGATCCTCATTTTATACCTAATCACAATATTTGCTTACACGCACCATGAACTTCATGACACCTCCCACCTTTGACATTCTTAACATCCAAACTTGGAAGGTTAAGATGTCTTTATACCTCAAAGCCTTAGGTATTAATGTTTATTTTGCAACTACTAAAGATTCATATTGTTTAAATGGCAAAAATATTGAGGCTAATGCAAAAGCCCTACATGCTTTAAGATCTACCCTAGATGATGTTTATTTATCTAAGGTTTCTAACATTGATTCGGCTTTTGTAGTGTGGAACACCTTAATCTCCCTTGACGAAAAAGAACAATATTATGTGGGGAGCGACTCGGATATTGGAAGTGACGCTTCCAACGTGTGCTACATGGTCCAAGGAGATAACCCCCTTGAGGTAACTACCGAATCCGAGGTAGAAGAAGATGTTGATATGTCATATGATGAGCTTGCATTTTTTTGTCAACAACTTCTTGAAAAATATGAATTGCTTAAGAAAGATAACAAGAAAATAAAAAATAAATTTGATTGCATGTTAAATGAAAAAGATTCTTTACTGATTGCTAAAAGAAAGAACAATCAAAGAGTTTAAGAGTTTACCGTGTAGCTTGTGGCTAACGGGTCGTGTCCACGAGGAGGAATGCGATGGAAGCGTTTCGGTGAATTGCTTAAAAACAAAGAATTGTGTTTGTTTTGTTTTTATGGAAAAGAGAATGGAAAGAAAGAGATGATTAAAAGAGAAATTGCAACTTTTAGAAAAGATTTTGGAAAAGGTGATTTAGAAAGCTTGAGAATTGTTTTGTTATTTTTAATAATGAAGCAAATCTGAGCTCACTATCTCACTACTCAATTGTTCATTCTCTATTAAAATATCAAGTGCCTCAAAGTGATCATTTGCAAAACTTAAAGTTAATTTTTAGAAAGCTTTAAGTAAAGCACATAAGATGGTTAGAAGAGTTGAGTCTTTTCTTCAAGAAATCGTTAGAATTGAATGTTAAAACATCAAGCGCGAAGAAGCAAGAATGAAGTAAAAACAATTCAAGAGATGTTTATGAAAGAAGTGAGAATTCAACAATCCAAACCCATTCTCATGTGCCTTCAAGAACACTTTAAAAAAGAAAGGCTTTTAAGTGAGGCATACATATGATTCATTGGGTCTTTTTCTTTTAAAAACAGAAGAGAAGAAGAATAAGAGAGAGTTGTGATAGCGAGCCCAGAAAACTATTTAGTTATCCATAGAAAACAATGAAGAAAACATAGACATAATGCAAACCATACCGTACTGCAAGTGGAAGAAAACTTGGCTCGACTTTTGTATTGATGTCACTTCAATCTTCAAGTACAAGCACTCAATTCCTCTCTCTCACAAGTTTTGATACTGGACTACAAAGTAAATAATAAGATTATAACTTTTATGCTATCTAACAAAGAACCTAAATCCTAAGAAAATAAACACAAATTCTAATCCTAGTCTTCGGTGCATTTTTCTTTACTGAAACCAGTATTTATAGGCAAAACCCTAACAGAGAGGATCCCGAGAAGATTGGGGGAGCAAACGCTCCCCCAACGGCCACAAGATAGCCGTGGAAATGCGGCTTGGGCTGCGTTTCCACGGCCCTAGTGTGGTCAGGTGGCCACACCAAAAGGGGGAGATCTCTGGTTTGGTGTTTGTCCCGTATCTTCTGCTGGTTTTCTTATTTCTGCTCCAACCATTGATGAAACAGCCTTTGATTTTGTGGCTTCAATCGCTCGATTTAGGGAGGATTCTTGTCAACCTCTTGATTTGCCAAGATTTAGCCCTGATTTCTTCATTTCGAATTTATTCTGAATTAATTCAGAATTTAGTGGGCTTTTAGGCTTGTTTCTCTTTTCTTTCTTCAAGCACTTAGGCCTACATTTAGCAAAGAAAAAGAAAACTTATCAATAGGATTTATTAGCTAAAAAGCATGGTAAGGTGACAATGAAATGCAATATATGTGACTAATCACACCCCCACACTTATCTTTTGCTCGCCCTCGAGCAAAACATCAGACTAACTCTAATCAATTATTAGACCACTTTCGCAGGTCACTCGTTTTCACTGAGCATATGCAACAAGCCGTTAAACCTCTAGGTTACCCCTAGAGGACGAGTTTTGTCTCGTGAGGGTTTTCAGTGGATTGCACCTACAAAATCCATGAAGAAAGAGAAAAAGGTTAGTATTTTCGAAAAGCATTTTTTTTAAAGGAGAAAATATTTGAAGTATATTTGTGAGAGTTTAAGTAATCTATAAGTTATAGGAATATCAAAATTTTCATTCCTACACTTAGTCTCTATTCAAAAACATGTCATCAATTAAAGTAAGGAGTCAAATTGTACTTCTTATCTAGTATATTAATTTACCCTTAGTCGTATGCACAATCGTGACTGTGAAGTTGACTAAGGGTTCTTTAACATTAACTCCTATGACTTATATTTATTTATTTTTAGTGAAATTTATTCCTCAATTTTATTAGGCTTTCTAATCTGCCCATGTAACGAGCATTCAGTCGGTGACACCCAAACCGGACAGTTTTAGGGCACCGGGTGAGAAAACACCCCTAAGGACTTAAACACTCGAGCAGATAAGGCCACAAAATCAAGGTTTTTATTTATACGATGTACCCCTTTTAGGCGTGAATACTTATGCTTCATGAGGCATAAATACCCAGCTTAATCAAAGGACACATCTTTTTTTCTTCCAAACTTATCTAATTATCTTTTGCATAAATACTAAGGCTTGCTTAGGCCAAAGCACCTAGCTAATCAATTATTAGACTTGTTTTTTTTTCTTTTTTTTTACTTTTTCATCATATTTTTTATAAGGCATAAGAGTCTCTGTTTTTAAACCCTAAGTGTGTAAGTGTATTTTGTGTGCATATGTCATCAAGGTAAATATCAAGACTAAATTACTTTCACAAATTTTGTTCCTGACCCTAAAAATCAAACAAGTTATCTTATTTTGACCAAGTGTAAGAAATCCCAATTATGATTCTCCTATTCCTTAAAATTGACTTAATTTCTTACAAAAAATATATCAAAATATTGTCTACCATTTTTTTCTTTTTTTTTCTTCTTTTTGTTTTTTTTTATATCAGTCATGTTAGAACCCTCCCCCACACTTATCTCATGCATTGTCCCCAATGTATGAAAGAAATGTATAAATGCATGAAATAAAATGGAAAGGAGGAAAGTTACCGATACACTGGGTCAAAAAGACCCATTGCCGTTTCATTTACCGGCACCGATTCCAAGAAAGATTTAAGGCGTTGACCATTTACCTTAAAGTCATTTCCATTCTTGTTGTCACTGATCTCAACTGCACAGTGTGAAAACACGGTTTTTACAACGAATGGCCCAGTCCATCTCGATTTCAATTTTCCTGGAAAAAGATAAAGCCTAGAATTATAGAGTAAGACTTTTTGTCTAGGGATAAAGGTTTTTCTTATGATGTGCTTGTCATGGAAAATCTTGACTCTATCTTTAGTGATTCTAGCATTTTCATAGGCTTCATTTCTCAATTCCTCCAATTCGGAAATTTGTAATTTCCGAAGATCACCGGCCTTAGTTAAGTCAAAATTCAACTGCTTGATTGCCCATAAGGCTCGGTGCTCTAACTCAACGGGCAAGTGACAAGGTTTGCCATAGACTAACCTATAGGGAGACATTCCTAGAATCGTCTTAAAAGCGGTCCTGTAGGCCCATAGAGCATCTACAAGTTTGATGGACCAATCTTTCTGGTTTTGGTTCACAGTTTTCTCCAATATAAGCTTGACTTGTCTATTTGAAACCTCAACTTGCCCACTGGTTTGAGGATGATAAGGTGTGGACAACTTATGAGTTATGGCATACTTTCGCATAAGAGCTTCAAAAGATCTATTGCAAAAGTGAGTGCCATTATCACTGATGATAGCACGAGGGATTCCGAAGAGGGAAAAAAATGTTCTCTTTCAAAAACTTTATGACAACTTTGTTATCATTAGTTTTACAAGGAATGACTTCTACCCACTTGGACACGTAATCCACAGCAACCAATATGTATTGGTTCCCAAATGAATTAGGAAATGGACCCATAAAGTCGATGCCCCAAACATCAAAGAGTTCTATTTTTAGAATTGAGTTTAGGGGCATCATATGTCGGTTTGAAATCCTTCCTACCATTTGGCATCTAGGGCACGTCTTGCAAAATTCATAAGCATCCTTGAACAGAGTGGGCCAATAGAACCCACTTTGTAGCACCTTTTCAGCAGTCTTGCGGGGACCAAAGTGTCCACCGCATGCAAGTTCGTGACAGAAAGATAGAACACTCTTAACCTCCTCATCGGGAGTGCATCTCCTAATAATTTGGTCAGAACAGTACTTGAAAAGATACGGTTCCTCCCAAAAGAAATACCGGACTTGGGATAAGTACCGGTAAACATCATTTTTGGACCTATGAGACGGAGTTTGGTTTGTAACTAAGTAATTCACTATATCAGTAAACCAAGGTTCCCTAGAGATAGCTAAGAGATGTTCATCAGGAAAATCCTCATTTATGGGTAATTCGTTGCATGGAGAATTAGGGATCCGGGAGAGGTGGTCAGCAACGACATTTTCTACGCCTTTCTTATCTCGAATCTCAAGATCGAATTCTTGCGGGCCTTGGCATCTTTCTTCATCATGAGGTACCTAAGCGCAGAATGATCGGTGAAAATGGTGGTTTTGGACCCTAGTAGGTAAGGACGAAACTTCTCTAAGGCAAACACTACTGCCAAGAATTCCTTCTCAGTCGTAGTGTAGTTCAGTTGAGCATCGTTGAGAGTCCTACTAGAGTAGTAGATCACATGCTGCTTGTTATCAATGTGTTGTCCTAGGACAGCGCCTATGGCAAAATCGGAAGCATCGCACATGATCTCAAACGGCTTAGACCAATCCGGTGCAGATATGATTGGTGCAGAAATAAGCTCTCTCTTAAGCTTCTCCCAAGAATCTATGCATTCAGCATCGAAAGTGAAGGACACATCCTTAGCTAACAGATTAGTCAAGGGCCTAGCAATTTTGCTAAAATCCTTGATAAATCTTCGGTAGAAACCAGTGTGTTCTAGGAAGGATCTAATGTCCTTAACGCATTTGGGCATGGGAAGCTTAGCAATAACCTCAATTTTGGCTCTATCCACTTCAATTCCTTTCTTGGAGATTTCATGACCCAAGACAATTCCATGTTTTACCATGAAGTGGCATTTCTCCCAGTTCAGTGTCAGATTTTTCTCAGCACAATGTTGGAGGACGAGTTCTAGATGGTGGAGACATTGAGTGAATGAATCTCCGTAGATGGAGAAATCATTCATAAAGATCTCTAAGAATCGTTCTACCATATCAGAGAAAAGACTCAACATGCAACGTTGAACGTTGCTGGGGCATTGCATAAGCCGAAGGGCATTCAACGAAAAGCAAATGTCCAAATGGACATGTAAACGTAGTCTTTTCCTGGTCCTCGGGAGCGATAGGGATCTGGTTATAGCCCGAGTAACCGTCCAAGAAACAGTAATACTCGTGACCCGCCAAACATTCAAGCATTTGATCAATGAAGGGAAGTGGGAAATGGTCCTTACAAGTTGCAGCATTCAGTTTCCTATAGTCGATGCAAACTCGGATCTTTGTGGGAAGTCGAGTTTAAACCAACTCTTTGTTCTCGTTTTCCACTACGGTGAAACCGGATTTCTTCAGAACCGCGTGGACAGGACTGACCCATTGGCTATCAGAAATGGGATAAATTATCCCATTGTCTAAGAGTTTTATGATTTCAGCATGAACAACCTCTTGCATTATAGGGTTTAACCTACGCTGCAGGTCTCTTTTAGGTGTGGCGTCTTCATTGAGATAAATGCCATGTTGAACGATGGTTGGACTTAATCCCTTGATATCAGTCATAGTCCACCCAATGGCTTCCCTATGTTTTCTTAGAATTGCTTTCAAATTTTTTTCTTCCTTGTCATTTAGGTGGGAGGCAATGATGACAGGAAAGGTCTCTTGTTCGCCTAGATAGGCGTACTTGAGATGCCCAGGTAGGGCTTTCAATTCTAAGAAAGAGGAAGGCTCACTGGTAGGACTAGTCAAATCTGTTGGCTCCAATGTTGGTGAAATAGGGTTTGAGGCCCAATTCACAGCAGAATCTACAACCTGATCAAGATTAAAGTCGTCATACTCTAACCCGAATTCACACTCTATTTCTAATTTTATTTCTTCCCCATGTTCACTTGTCAAGTTCTCAATTAGGTTGACTTCTTGGTCCTCGATATCGCGGGGTTATTTTCCTAGATTGAAGACATTGACTTCTCTAGTCATGTCTCCAAAGGTTAACCTCATAGACCAATTCCTACAATTGATGATGGCATTAGCAATAGCAAGGAATGGTCGCCCTAGGATAACAGGAGTTTGAGCCCTATGATTAAAGTTGGACACAAGTTGTGTCTTCAGAACTATGAAATCGACAGGGTAAATGAACTCTCCTACCCGGATCAGGACATCATTAATCCCCCCTTTTGGAACTTTAACAGAATGGTCAGCCAGTTGGATGGTGACTCGAGTTGGACTAAGATCGCCCAACCTGAGTTGTTGATAAACAGAGAATGGAAGCAAGTTGATACTTGGCCCCAAGTCAAGAAGTGCACGACTAATCTCAGCTTGTCCTATTGTGCAGGCAATGGTGGGACTACCTGGATCCTTGTACTTGACAGGGATAGGACCTGATAATAGCTCACTAATGTTAGTGGCTAAGAAGACCTTTTTTGGAACATTAGTCTTTCTCTTCTTGGTGCACATATCCTTAAGAAACTTGGCATAGGAAGAACTTGTTGGATGGCATCAAGATGTGGCACATTTATCTTCACTCGGTTAAATATCTCGATTATCTTGTCCATGAGAGGATTTTGCTTATTGTTTTTTAGCCTATTAGGAAATGGTACTACAGGCTGGTGCACCTGGCTGGCTGACTTGTCTTTTTCAGATTCGTCAGAATTGGAAGAAATTGGATTAGATGAAGTGGAAGCTTGATTGTGATTGTGCTGAATGGGATTGGTTGGTGTTGACACTTGATTATCAACTCTCTTTCCTAACCTCAATGTATGCACAACATTACATTGATTAAATGAATGATCCTCTGCCAAATGAGCTTATTGAGAATTCCTCGGATTGGTGACTGGCTGACTAGGTAGGGTACCCTTTTGTCTCTCATTTTGTGGAGTGGCTAGTTGACTCATTTGAACCTCTAACCTCTGGATAGTTTGCATGAGAGAATCTTGGTTTTTCATATATCTCTCCATGTTTCTTTCAAAGTCAGTCATTCTCCTTTCTAATTGAGGATTCTGGAAGGAGGATTGTGGAGCTTAGTTGGGAAAGTTCTGTTGATAATTCGGAAAGTTTGGTGGATGGTTGGGAGAAGTATTATGGAAATTGGAGAAATTGGGTTGATGATTGGAAGAATTATTACCATGATGGAAGTGGCTAGCATGATTTGATCGTGAATGGTCAGAGTTATTTTGGCTCCATGAGAAATTAGGGTGATTTCTCTAGCTGGGATTGTACGTTGGTGCATAAGGATTGTTGTTCGGCCTTGAAAAGGCCGCATTCATCGGTTCATGGTAGGGTTGCTGAGCCTGAAACACAGGGCACTCCTTGAACACATGATTCATGGCTTGACAGTAAGTGCAGCCCGGGGTTGGAAATTGGTTCGGGCTGACTTGATTGACTGGACTTGGTTCTTTCGTTTCGAGAGCTTCCAGTCTTCTAGCCAGGTTAGCTAACTTAGCCTCATTAGCGATGGACGATTCGATAGAATGGAGACCTCCTTTTGAAGAGATGGAGTTAGGATTCCTAGAGGTCTCACTAGCAGATTCCCATTGGATGGTCTTCTCAGCTAGATTTTCATATAAATCCCATCCTTCATCTTCATCTTTCTGCAAGAAACCCCCTTGGCACATACTTTCTAAGAGGGTTTGGTGGAATAGTCTAAACCGTCATAAAGAATTTGGCATTGTCGCCATTTCTCTATTCCATGATGTGGACACTGGACAAGGAGGTCTTTAAAGCGTTCAAAATACCTCCAGAACAGTTCACTAGGTTCTTTCTTTAATTGCATGATCGTCTTCCTAATGAGAGCAGTTTTATGGATTGGATAGAATTTCTTCAAGAAGACCTTGATGAAACCATCCCAAGATGTGATAGAACCGGCCGCTAAGCTGCAGAGCCACTTCTTTGCTAGGTCCTTAAGTGCGAAAGGGATAAATCTCAACCTAATAGCATCGTCTACAAGGTGTGAGATTTTCATCATTAGACATACTTCCTCAAATTCTCTTATGAAGAAGTAGGCATCTTCGGACTCTAGGCCATGAAACTTGAGGAGTGTGTTGATGAATTGAGGCTTGAGCTCAAAATTGTATTTACCAACCGATGGAAGTAGAATGCATGATGGAAGTGAGGTCCTAATCGGTAGAACCTATCCTGCAGTGATGTTGATTGAGCCATTATCGGATCTGGTCTTGGTTCAAACTTGGGTGGTGATGTGTTTCTAGTCAACTTAGATGAATTAGGGTCTCTCGATCACACTTGCATACACAAACACAATCACAAACACAAACAAGTTCAACTAACAGTCAACAATAGAAATCAACTAAGCCTAGTCTAAGGTAACCTCGACCTAGACAACTCCTAACTGGTTGATTGTCCATAAGAGGTAGAATGTAGACTTTGACACAAGCTAATCAGCCAGGTCAGGGCAAGATTGGTGGGAGGTTTTCTGTCAAAGACATTCCTTAATTAAGTAAGCACCAATCTTCGGGATTTCGGCCCTCAATCCCCTTCCTAGACACTGATTTAGCAGGAGTCAATTTCCAACACCTTCCCTCTTTAGGATAATCTCCTAGTGAGTTCGAGATATCCCTAAGGCCAACGTCTATCAGATTTTACTTAGGCTTAGGTTTGTGAGTGCTTGGAGTCTGATTTTTAGGCCAAGGAAGGGTGATTAAATCCCCACCTTATCTTGTTATTGGGTGTTGCCCTTAAAATCAATTTGTGCAAGTGTACAAGATAAATAAGATTCACTCAAAGCGATATAAATCAACTAAGAAATTAGTCTTATTCTGAATGCAATGCGTACGTACCTTGCTCCAGCACTCTTCAACAGTAAAGTAAATGAATTGAAAAGACTCGTGCCTAAAATGTAAATGTTTAATCAATTTTTTAACTTTTCAACAAGTGTTTTACTGTTGGCTTAAAACAGGGATGATGGATAGCAGAAATAGCACAAATATGACATATAAAAACTTAAATTTTTGCGATCAATATGTCCTGCAAAAAAAAGTTTTTAGTAGTCCAATGAATTTTTTCAGATTTTGTAACGCAATTTCTTGAAATTCTGTTTCCTACTTTCGAGAGTAGGTGCACAGAATTTGCAAGTCTTCTCTTGCAAAGCTTGAATGCTAGATCTTGATCTTCAAGTCCCTGAAACAACACACAAAACTTGTTAAAAACAACTACACCGTTCCCTCCCCGGCAACGGCGCCAAAAATTGATTGCTAAAAGAAAGAACAATCAAAGAGTTTAAGAGTTTACCGTGTAGCTTGTGGCTAACGGGTCGTGTCCACGATGAGGAATGCGATGCAAGCGTTTCGGTGAATTGCTTAAAAACAAAGAATTGTGTTTGTTTTGTTTTTATGGAAAAGAGAATGGAAATAAAGAGATGATTAAAAGAGAAATTGCAACTTTTAGAAAAGGTTTTAGAGAAGGTGATTTAGAAAGCTTGAGAATTATTTTGTTGTTTTTAATAATGAAGCAAATCTGGGCTCACTATCTCACTACTCAATTGTTCATTCTCTATTATAATATCAAGTGCCTCAAAGTGATCATTTGCAAAACTTAAAGTTAATTTTTAGAAAGCTTTAAGTAAAGCACATAAGATGGTTAGAAGAGTTGAGTCTTTTCTTCAAGAAATCGTTAGAATTGAATGTTAAAACTTCAAGCGCGAAGAAGCAAGAATGAAGTAAAAATAATTCAAGAGATGTTCATGAAAGAAGTGAGAATTCAACAATCCAAACCCATTCTCATGTGCCTTCAAGAACACTTTCAAAAAGAAAGGCTTTTAAGTGAGGCATGCATATGATTCATTGGGTCTTTTTCTTTTAAAAACAGAAGAGAAGAAGAATAAGAGAGAGTTGTGATAGCGAGCCCAGAAAATCATTTAGTTATCCATAGAAAACAATGAAGAGAACATAGACATAATGCAAACATACCGTACTGCAAGTGGACGAAAACTTGGCTCGACTTTTGTATTGGTGTCACTTCAATCTTCAAGTACAAGCACTCAATTCCTCTCTCTCACAAGTTTTGATACTGGACTACAAAGTAAATAACAAGATTACAACTTTTATGCTAGGTAACAAAGAACCTAAATCCTAAGAAAATAAACACAAATTCTAATCCTAGTCTTCGCTGCATTTTTCTTTACTGAAACTAGTATTTATAGGCAAAACCCTAACATAGAGGATCCCGGGAAGATTGGGGGAGCAAATGCTCCCCCAACAGCCACAAGATAGCCGCGAAATACGGCTTGGGCCGCGTTTCCGCGGCCCTGGTGTGGCCAGGTGGCCACACCAAAAGGGGGGAGATCTATCGCTCGATTCAGGGAGGATTCTTCTCAACCTCTTGATATGCCAAGATTTAGCCCTGATTTCTTCTTTTCGAATTTATTCTGAATTAATTCAGAATTTGGTGGGCTTTTGGGCTTGTTTCTCTTTTCTTTCTTCAAGCACTTGGGCCTACATTTAGCAAAGAAAAAGAAAACTTATCTATAGGATTTATTAGCTAAAAAGCATGGTAAGGTGACAATGAAATGCAATATATGTGACTAATCATTTACAAGAAAATTTTGAAATTATTTCAAAAGAAAATGAATCTTTGAAAAATGAGAATATTTCCTTGATCTCTAAATTAAATGATCTTTGTGAAGGAAATACTTCTTTGAAAATTAAAATTGTTTTGGTGGAAAAACAAAAAGAAGTTGCTTTAAATGAAAACAACTCTTTAAAAAGAAAAATCGTAGAAAAAAAAAAGAAAATGTTTCTAAAAAGAAAAGACTATTGATCATGCTCTTCATGCCACAACCATTGATAAAAATGAAGTTAAATTTTTGAAAAATAAAATTGATTGTTTGAGCTCAACTTTGAGCAAATGCGCTTTTAACCATTCTAGATTGGAGTCCTTATTTTCAAAGAAACAAACTCCACAAATTCATGCACATCATCCACATCATGCATATGCACATTTTGCACGTCATGACCACACCCATAATCATATGCATCCTAGAGTGTACAAATGTACACATTGTGGCCGCAAAGGCCATTTAGCAAAGTTTTGTTTTGATAAGTTGCATCATATTAATTTTGCTAATAAGAAAAATGTTTGGGTTCCATTAGATGCTAACCCCCGTGGACCCAAAAGAAAATGGGTACCAAAATCCCCACCTTGTATTTTTGATGTAGGTGCGGGCTCTCACAAAACGTGAGAGGGATGGTGCCTTGGTAGTGGATGTATGGACTTGATGGACACATTTTTGATGCACTGCTATCAAGGAGGTTTGGTGGGACAACCACCATGTTTTAGAGATTTGGAGTATAGTTCTTTGGTTTGGTAACTATCTCTAAAACTCCTAATTTATTTACATGCTTGTTCATATATGATATTTTTTAGCATGTTCATTTTTGTGCTTCATGTGGTAAATACTAGTTTAAATGTAGTTTTATTAAAACTTGGATATATATATATATGTACAAGTAGTGAGCAACAAATTGATTTATATATGTTTGCACTTCATCGTTCATTTGTACTCACTATATGCACATGTATAGCCTAGTTTTGATGATTCCCTCATTTACACTTGTTTTACCTATTTTCATGTTTTACTTCATGTATATGTAGTTTGTATTCAAATCTAATGAATATACATGTATGTCTCTTGAGTCTCTTGCCTTCATGCAAATCATATCATAGACTCTTTTTATGTTTGGGATATGTATGCATATTGTTAGTTTTGAATAAAAGCATACATATACCTAGAAGTTTGTTTTTAAGATGAAAAATGATTTTTTATGATTTTCATCTTTAATTGAAAAATGAATGATTTTTGTTTGATAAAATAATATTCATGTTTGTTTTGAGCATAATTGATTATTTTCATGAAAATACTACTTACATGATTATTGATCACTCACACTTCTTTTGTTTATTCATGACTATGTTTCATGATCTTTTTGAGCTTTATGGACCTTGAGTGTTGAATTTTGTGTATTTAGTATGTTTCATGAATACATATGCATTGGTTTCATATTTTGAAGGATCTTTAACTAGTTTTTCAAAAATTAATCTAACTAGTTATTTATTTTTCATTTGGTAGTGTTTTCAATACTAAAAATATTTTTCAAACCCTATTTTTGAAAACCCCTACCAACAACGTCATGGGCGGATGGATGGGCTATTATGCCTTGTAAGCCCTATTAAAAATCTTTTAACTTGTGCATATAAAGGGCGGTAGGTTATGAGTTATATACTTGATCTCAATTGGTATTTTTATTTTATATATACTCATATTTTGTTTCCTATATATGTATGCTTCATTTCAAATAATATCAATTTCTATTGGTATTTTCATTTTCATACATATATATGATTTGTTTGTGCTCGAGTTAAAATCAATTTACATATTTAAAGCACAAAGTATGTTTATGCTAAGTTTCTTTCAAATCATAATTTTCAATTGATTTCTCAATTGATATTTTAATAAGCTTATGCATTATTTTTAAATTAATATTTTTATTGATATAAAAAATATGCAATAATTTTCAATTGGTATCAATATGATTAAAATTCAAAATTTGTAATGTTTATTTACAATAATTGGTACCTTAAAATTTTTTTTTTGTTTATATGATATCTTAAAGTTTGATTTACTAAGATATCTCAAAATTTGTTTTCATCGAGAAAATTCAAAATTTTGTTTTAATAAGAAAATTAAAAATGTTTTGATTTATATTGCCTATATGCAAGGAGAGCTTAACATCTCTTCTACATATAAATTCATGTTGAGTGTATCTTATATTGAGGAGCGTGACAACTCTTCATTATGCGGTACACGTGTGTAGGGGGAGCTTCACATCTTCTCTTATGCATTGCATATTATGTGTTATGTGAATTAGGGCTTGTCATCCTTTCTTCATGTAATCCATATATGTAGGGAATTTAACTTAGCGTCTTTCTCTTCATGAATGTATATCGCATATATTCTCTTTTATTGATTTGTTTAATGTCACCCCTTTGTTAATTTTTGCTTTGACAAAAAAGGGGGAGAACACTTTTTTTTGTTTTTACTTTAACCCTTTGTTGATGATTGACAAAAAGGGGGAGAAGTATTTTTAGTATATATGCATGTTGTTTTGGAGAGGATTTATATTTATGCATATATGTTTTGTTTTGCAAATAGGAGAAAAAGTATTTGATGAGTTTTATGCTTGATTGGCATGTTTATCTCCTTGTATTTGCATACATGTTTATGAGCTTTCATTGCATATTTATTTGTTTATTGTGATGCATGAGTTAAGGGGGAGCTTCTTTGAAGCTTTACTTTAATCCATGCATATATAACTCCATGAGTTTTGTCATCATCAAAAAGGGGGAGATTGTTGGCCCAAAGGCCCATGACTCTAGTTTTGATGATGATCAACTCATATAATTATAGTACTAATGATCTTGTGTTTAATCAGTCTCAGATTTATGATCAAGATCTTAATTGGTGTTTAGCTTCAACAAAGGATTCAAAGTAAAGTTTTGGAGCTAGCACGGTTTGATTCAAGAGCTTGTGCATCAAGACCACATCAAGTACTCAAGAGGAGTCTAGCTCTATGGATCGAGTTTGGACCAAGTTAAGAAGGAGGAGAGGACTTCAAGTAAAGACATCAAGATCAAGACTTGAGTCTAGATTTGTTTTTATAAGATTTTATTTTTAGATAAAATGTAAAGGATAGAATAGTTGGTGGATTGCTCAAGTATATCATACACACACACACTCTTGATTTAGATGTGTTTTCATAAAAGAATTTTTACTTTGAAAAAATACAAAAGAGTTTTCTTTTAGAAAAATACCATTTTGGTTTTTAGAATTCAAAGTATATATGTTTTAACCAAAACCATGTTTAATGCTTAATGTCAAAAACATAGATATTTCATCATGTATGTGTACTGGATCATATCCATACACCCTATGCTTTCAAATTGTTTAAAATATCTTGTTTTTGTATTTGGAGAAGTTTTGGAAAAACCAATTTTGGAAAAATACAGTTTTCGTTTTTAGCCAAATTTTCTAAGTTACAAAAATAGTTCAAATTATTTGTAACATGTCTTGATTTTGCTCAAGCATGTTTGATTACCAAAGTATAATGTTAAAACTATTTTTGTAGATTTTTCATAATTTTATGGGATTTAATTTATGCTAAAAAGTTAACCTTTTAATCCCTATAATTTGTCTGGTCTGGCTTCTGCCGGTCGACCGGTCCGGTCGACCGAGCTTGAAGTCGGTCGACCGAGACGGTCGACCGACGTGCACAAACGTGCACGCCAGGACTGTTGGAGGGCCGGTCGACCGACCCGGTCGACCGCAGAGAGCTTCTGCTCTCTGGAAAGCCCCGGTCGACCGGGCCGGTCGACCGGACAGAGAGTCTGCTCTTTGTATCCAGGCCTCGGTCGACCGGGCCAGTCGACCGATGGCACAACGGTCAGATTTCTGACCGTTGGCGGGTTGACCGGGCGGTCGACCGACAGGCCAGTCTGGCTCCCAACGGCTAGTTTTTCTAGCCCTATAAATTGGGGCTTTTGGGGGCTGTTTTAGACAAGATTTTGAAGAAGTTTTTGGGCTAGTTTTTCCTACTCATTTCAGTGGTTATATCCACAAGTTTTAGAGCCAATATTTCCAAATCAAAAGAGTGTTTATCAAGAGTGTTTTAAAAGTGATTTTCTTGAGTTTTCCTCCACCATTTCAATCCTTGTTTTCTCACACAACACTTGAGCTATCCATTGCTATATCTACCTATAGGGATCTTTGTTGTGAGAGGATTTTAGGTGATCAAAGTGTTGTGATCACCAAAGTTCTACTTTGTACTTTGAGGAGGCGGACTTGCGGGTTCGCGGTGTTTCGAGTTCGTGTGTGAACTCGGTGTTTGAGGTGCGGCCTTGGCGAGCTAGTGGGCTTGCGGTGTGTACGGGACTAGAGAGTCCAAGGAGTTCAAGTGTGAACTCGCGTTGTAGGTGTTGCGACACCGAGTGATCCGGTGGGATCGATTTTAGTGGAAATCCTTCATAGTGTTGAAGGCGGGGACGTAGAGCAAGTGTGCTCGAACCTCGAAACAAATCTCCCATGTTTGCGATTGCTCACTCTCTATCTCTTACTTTTGTCTTTATATCTTGCATGCTTTTATTGTCTTTATCTTTATATGCATGATATATTGTGAGCTTAATTGTTATATGCTTGGGGATTGTTTGCTAACACTTGTATTCAACCAAGAGAGCCAACGCGGCACCTCAACTCTTATTTAGAGGAATCTTGAGGAGTTAGTCCAGAGCCCTTCACGGGGAATTCAGCTACACTCTTGCGTCATACTTGGTGTTTAGTTTAAGAAGTTTTAAGTTTGCTTTAAATAGTTTTTAATTTTGCAGTATTGACCATCAGATTAGCTCATCACCTATTCACTCCCCTCTAGGTGATTTACTAGTTTGGGACAAGAAGGTGATCAGATGTCATATAATCAATGATGAGTTTGGGAATGTTAATTCTAAAGCCTTTCAGAAGGCAATAGATCACCAGAGGAGCAGAACCCCTAGCGTGACTATACTCTCCTGATTTTGGCAGGAGGTTATAGAACATGATCTTAGCCAAGATTTGGACGGTGAGAGTATAATACTTCACCTCCTCATTCCTAACTAAGCCAGAGTTATCATCATCGTGAAGTAAAGTAGAGGCGGTATGGGCAGACTCACCGTCAGGATATGCAAAGTCATAAAGATCTACGTTGTAAATATCTACCCGCTCACAGGAAAGGTGTAGGAGACTTGCAAATTTTTCAAGAAAGATGTTAATGTCTCTGCCCATGACTCTGGATCTAATATGATTTTGTTGAATTGATAGATTAGAGTAAAAATAGTGTACCAGTTCAGGGTAAACATGTTCCTTTGTAGTAACAAAACTGTAGCCTAGAATGTTTGCAAGATTGAGATGCTCAAAATCACTGAGCACCACAGCCCTACCAGATATCACATTTTTACTGAAAATTAGGGTGTACCTATGAGATGCATTCTGTGATACAAAAGGGTTGGATGAGGACTCGGCGGTTTTCCCTTTCTTAGATTTGGACCTTTTTGACATGGTAGATGGATAAGCAAGATAAAGGCACGATAATAGCACGAAATAAACAAGGATAATTAGGAATAACAAGGAGAAATTAAAAGATCTAGGAGAAATTAGATTATACCTTAAAAATCCAAGAGAAAGCCCTGAAGAACAGCAGATCTGGAGCCTGAGAACAATTTTATCAAATTTTTGTGAAAGGATTTTGGGTTGGAGGAGTGGAAGAGGGTTGGATTGGGTTTGGAGTGAAGAAAATAGGAGAGGAGAAGAGGAGGAGGCAGTGGAGAGAAGAGATTTGGGGGTTAGGGCATTTATAGAGTCAGGTAAAAAAAAACAGGTTACCCGTCTCCCGGTCGACCGGTGGAAACCGAGAGCAACCTCGGTTTCAGTCGGTCAATCGACTGCGGGCAGAAAATTTTTTCCCCGTTTCAGGCTGAGTCGGTCGACCGCCCGGTCGACCGGGCTATGATAGGCCAACTCGGTCGACCGGTCGGTCGACCGGAACTGCTATAAACAGTTCAAAAATCTGTTTTAAATTTTTGACCTTAAGTTAATTTTCTTTTAAAAAGAATTATATATTTTTCTTATGTAAACATAAAAATAATATTGAAATTTTACTTGGCATGACAAACTCAAAAAAATAATTTTATTTTGAATAAAATTTTATTTATTGTTATTAACCAAATATTTCTTTTTAATAATTAAGCGATAAATATGAGATGTTGAAGCCGAATACCCCTTTAAGGGTTCTGAACTTCTCCTTGACATTCCTCTAGATAAGAGTTAAGGCGCGCAATTGCCATCTCTATTTATTAACTTAATTTAGTTAAATAAATCTTTATTTTGATAATATTCTTATAAAACATTTATTTACCAAAAAAATGATACATGGACAGATAACATATTACAAGCATAAAAGCAAAATGAATTGAATACACAATCTTAATCATAGTTAAGGAAAAAAATAAGGATATGCAAGTCTACACAATTAAGGCATATCATCACAAAATGTAACTAGCAAATCCTGTGCATGTACAAAAAGAAATTTTAGGTGGAAAAATTATCAAACCACGGGCAATCTCCAAAATAGGTGCCTCTTTGATAGCGATGCACGTGATGATGTGTTTGTTGAGCTTTGATGCATCTACCACCTGGGCACCATTTTCCCCTAAGTCTTGGAGGAGGACGACGCACCTGTATCAATTAAATTTGACGTGTTTTTTGGTATCCAAATCTTTTTGTGTCCTTTGGGGTTAGTGTTTTCTCGAACCCATACATTTTTATTAGACATGTTTAATTTAGCATAACAAAATTTATCTTAATGGTCTTGCGGCTACAATGTGCACATGTATATATTCTACCATACATAAATGCATGCTTGTATGAATGTGCATGCTTTTGTGTGTTTGATGCATGAGGAGTGTGTTTTCTTTGGGTTTTTCCCTTAGAAAGTATAGATGCAAACTTGATCATCTCAAATGCACATATCTTTAAGGTAGTATCCAAAGCCTCAATGCGTTTTTGGATCTCTAAAAATTCATTTTTATTACAGGTGGTGATTTGGCTTTTGCCCTTACAAGTATTTTTATATTTTTCAAAATCCATTTTCATTTTCTCAAAAGATTTTGACATTTCATTTTTCTCATTTAAAACAAGTTCAAATTTATTATTTAAAGAGTCAGTTTCCTTTTTCAACTTTTTATTTTGAGTAAGAGAAATTTCATATCTACTTTGTAATTCTTCAAAAAATGAGCTAGTTCATCCATGGTTAAATCTTCATCATCTAAGGAGTTTTCTAGATATACCTTGGAAGCATCATCACCATGTGCCATGAAGCATGATCGTACACATATTTTGCATTCTTTTCATTACACTCCTACATTTATCGTGTAATAAATCTGCTAATTTCTTTGTCTTAAATATCTATTTTGTAGAAGATAATAATGAAGAGAGAGGATTAAACCAAATAAATACCAGTTAAAATCAAATTTAACTGGATCTATTTGGTTAGCTGAGGATGATCCCAGATCTAGTTAGAATAAATCAAGATTGGGACAAATGTTCAGCTGAAGATTAGAGCAAATCAGAAAGATAACACCAAATGGAGACCAATAAAATTCAGATTTCTATAAATTTATTTTAGTTAGCTAAAGATCAATCGAGGATAATATCAAATACAGAGAGATAAATGGATAGAGAGAAGATCAATGGATGAGATGAAGTAAGTTTGACTCAGATTCTGACTGGATACATTTCAGTATTTGAATCATAACTTTCGCTACCGAATCTCAAATCTAATGATTCAAGATGATCCAGAAAGAGGACTTACAGAGTTATAACTCTTATGTTTATCACTATTTGTAATTCTGTCATTTGGTAAGTGATATTCAGCAATCAACACGTCAACAAGCTGCAGATCAGAACTGAATATCTACATCAAATCAAGTTTGGAGATAAGGGAGGATTCAAATTCATAAATATCCAGATTTTTCTATCTTCAAACTCCTCTAACATCTGCATTTCTTCTATAAATACCTACAATCTCAAAGGCAAGGGGGACGACGAAGCAAAGAGTAGAATTTAGACTAATTTGTAGTTTGTAACTTAGTTTTTTTTATTTTCTTTCATGTAATTTTTATTTTTCTTTATGTAACTGAGAGGAGAGACGACTTTCATGGAGGAATGAGAACAAGCTTATACTGCAGGTGACACTAGTGTAAGTGATCTCTTCTTTCATTGTTATTTGAATCGAATCAAAGTTTCTTTTTCTTTCTTTAGTCTTGTTTTCTTTTACTCTCCTCTGATGTGTTGCAATCTAAGAGAATCCGATATCCTCGAGACTGCTTAGTCGTTGCAAGTGCCCTTGATGGCCTATCGTGATGAACAACTCTTCTCTTGCTAGTATAGTTTTTCTTTTATTCGTAGTGTAGATCGAAAATGGGGAAGATCCTATACGCCATGCTTGATTGCCTTCAAAGATAAGGTAAGTCGTCGCAACAGATCTAAGGTATATGAGCATTGAAGAGGTAAGTAATTTTTAGGCTGTCTTTCTTTTCTTTTATTCTTTAGTTTTAATATCACAATCTCCAACCATTTTTATCACCCTTTTCAATTTCTTTGTATATAATCCATTTTTCATTTTCCCACCTTCTTATTCTACCGCTTTCTTTCTAACTCAACTTTAACTCAATTTTTCCTTTTTCTTTTAAAGTACTAAAGAAGAACTTTAACCAAACTTTATATCTTAAAAGAAAACTTACTAAAAAGCTTCCATCGCTAGTCCCTCCTTGTGAATCACGACCCGCATAGTCACTTGCTATTGCGGTAGAATTGAGCACTTGCACTCTTTATTTTAAAGTTCTGAAATTCTGTATTTTTTTGCAGGTTCGAGCTCAATCAAATTTTGGCGCCGTTGCCGGGGAGGGCGGTAAGTAATTCTCTTTAAAGTTTACATTTTTGGTTAACTTTCTTCTTTGTTCTTTATACAGATTTAACAACACAGAATTCTTGCTACAGTGGACACATAAGTGGCCTTGGACTCTGCTCAAGAAAACAAAGCCAAAAAGCCCTCAGATTTGCTACAGTTCTGTGGCAAACTGAGTGAACTACTAACCTGTATTTTCTGCAGGTTGGCTGAATTGCGTAGTTTAAATATCTATATCATTTATTTCCTTTTTTGTCTCATTGTAGTTACTTTCTAACCTTAACAGTAAAATGATGATTGTAAATGCTAAAAAATAATTTAAACTTTACATTTAGGTACGTGTCTATTTCATTACATTTTCTATTTACTGTTGAAGAGTGCTGGAGTAAAGGTACGTGTGCATAGCATCTAGTATAAGAACACTTTTGGATTGTTTATATTGCTTAAGTGTTGCTTTCTTGTACACTGCACTAAGGGCTTGTCCTATAAACAAGATAAGGTGGGGAGTCATTACCCTCCCTTAACCCACAAACAATCTCCTCACTCACTAACCCAAACCTAACTAAAACTGAGTAGATGTTGGCCCTAGGGACATCTCAGACTCAATTAGGAGATTATCCTAAGGGGGAAGGTGTTAGAATTTGACTCCTGTCAAATCAGTATCTAAGGAAATGGATTGAGGGCCGAAAGCCCGAAGGTTGGTGGTTACTTAATTAAGGAACGTCTTTGACGGATAACGTCCCACCAATCTTGCCTTGACCTGGCTGATTAGCTTGTAGTCAAAGTCTGCATTATACCTCCTATAGACAGTCTAACCATTTAGGAGTCGTGTAGGTCAAAGGTCTAACCTAACTTAGGTTAGAATTTTTTCTTTTCTTTTGCTTATTTATTTGTATTTTTTCTTTGTTTGTGTTTTATTGTGTGATATGGCTTATAACAACAATTTTTCCAATTTTAATGGTAATCCATATTACACACCAACCTCTTTTTCGGATATTACCAACCCAGCATATCATAACTTTAGCCAATATAGTGTGCCGGATTGGTCTTATCCGAATCAATATAACCCATACCCCCAATCTTATAACCATAATTTTCAGAATAATTTTAACTCTTCACAGAGTCAATGAGGATTCACCTCCCCTGAGTCAATTTTCAACCAACTTCTCCTCTTTATCCACCTTATCCATAATATTTTCAAGATCATACTCAGTTCCACCAGTCCAAAATAGAAAACCATCAATTTTGAAAATGAGTATGCGTGAGTCCAAACAAAAATTATAAAATCTGATGGACTCACAATTTCACCACCAATTCCAAAATAACACTTCATCTTTTCAACAAAACGATGAACCAATCAACTATGAAAAGTTGCTTGAAGCCATGACTCAGGCTCAAAACGCTCGTAATCATGACATAGATATGATGGTCCAAACTCTACGTTCTCACCGTTTGGCCAGTTCTGATGTCGCTAACCATTTTGTTAGAGCCGAAGAGTCATATTGTTTTGGAAAACAAGGTTCCATTTCAGAACAATCATTTGAACTTACCCAAACTCCAAATTTTGAAAATGACATTGATAGTTTGGTAAGTTATCCCTTTCCTGAAATTGAACTTGAGAATGAATATGATCATGAACCTCAACTTAGTAATTCAATTCTACTTCCTGATTTAATTATGACTCCGGTATCTTCACCTGATTTCAATCTTTTTCCCGAGTCAATATTGAATCCTGTACCAATTCATAATGAAATTGAATCGCCCATATTTGATGATCATTTTATTGAACTTGATCAATTTCATACTTTTGAAAGTCCCATTGAAGAATTGGCAAGTTCTCCTTTTATGAAATTGAACTCAATGAGAAATATGACCTAGATTCTCAAATTTGTGATCCAGTTCAAATTTCCGAATCAATATTGACTCATGTTTTGTTACCCAATTTGAGTAATATTTTAGAGTCAGTTTTGATTCCCAAACCTGTCATTCTTGAACTTGAATCACCAATATTAAGTCACATTCTATTGTGGGAAAATGAGTGTGGACTTGAGTTTCAACTTCTTGATTTGGACCCACTTCCTAAACCAATCTCGACTCCTGAACCTTTACTTGCTTTAAGTCACTTTCCTGAGTCGGTATTAGTTCCCGTACTTCCTAAGTCCAAGTTAATCATTTTATCTTTTCACACTCCATTTTGAGACAAGGCGGTTGAAAAAATTGACTCTGAAATTAATTATGGAATTTGGAAATTAGATGGGGTAAAATATTTAATAAAAATCATTCATGTATATATCATTTTAGTGGGTTATATTAGAGAAATTTCTGGTGGGTTCCTCCGAACTCCACGAAAAGTCAATCGGGCCGCATTTCGTGGACTAATCAGACCACCACCAGAACCACCACCTTAAGGTAATATTTCCTTCCCTTTCTTCTTTTTCATGCATCTATGCATTAATTCATACATTGAGGACAATGCATGAGATAGGTGTGGGGGAGGGTTCTAACATAACTTAGGTTTTTCTTTTATTAAAAAAATTAACATTTTCTTTACTTTTAAAAAATTTTTGAAAATAGAAACAATATTTTGACATATTTTTCGTAAGAAATTAAGTCAATTTTAAGGAATAGGAAAATCACAATTAGGATTTCTTAAACTTGATCAAAATAAGATTATTTGTTTGATTTTTAGGGTTAGGAAGATAATTTCTCAAAGTAATTTATTCTTGACCTTTACCTTGATGAAATATGCACACTTCATACATTTACACACTTAGGGTACAAAAATAAAGATTCTTATGCCTTATATATATAAAAAAGAAAAAAGAAAAAAGTATATCTATGATAGATGAACAAATCTAATTATTGATTAGCTAGGTACTTTGGCCTAAGCAAGCCTTAGTATTTATGCGAAAGATGATTAGATAAGTTTGAGAAAAATATATATATAAAAATCCTCTGATTAAGCTGGATATTTGTGCCTAATAAAGCATAAATATTCACGCCTAAAAGGAGTTCACTTAATAAAATTCTTAGTTTTGTGGCCTTGTTTGCTCGAGTCCTTAAGTCCTTGGGGTGTTTTCTCACCCGGTGCCCTAAGACCGTTTGTTTGGGACTCATCGATTAAAGGCTCGTTACATGGGCAGATTAGAAAGCCTAATAGAACTAAGGAATAATACCACAAAAATATATATATAAATAAATAAGGCATAAAAGTTAGAGTTAATGAACCCTTAGTCAAAATTTTCACGGTCACAAGGTGCATATGACTTTGGGTAAAGTAATAGATTAGATGAGAAGTACAATTTGACTCCTTACTTTGATTGATAACAAATTTTTGAATAGAGACTAAGTTTAGGAATGAAAAATTCAGTTTTCCTATAACTTATAAATTACTTAAATCTCACAATTATATTTCAAATATTTTTCTCTTTCAAAATGCTTTTCGAAAATACTAACTCTTTGTTTCTCTTTCTTTTTGGATTTTGTGGGTGTAATCCACTGAAAACCCTCACGAGACAAAACTCGTCCTCTAGGGGTAACCTAGAGGTTTAATGGCTTCTTGCACAAGCTCAGTGCAATCGCGTGCGAAAGTGGTCAAATAATCTTTGGTTTAGTTTTGTTGTTTTGGTCGAGAACGAGCAAAAGATAGGTGTGGGGGTGTGATCGTACACATATTTTGCATTCTTTTCATTACACTCCTACATTTGTTTTGTAATAAATCTGCTAATTTCTTTGTCTTAAATGTCTATTTTGTAGAAGATAATAATGAAGAGAGAGGATTAAACCAAATAAATACTAGTTAAAATCAAATTTAACTGGATCGATTTGGTTAACTGAGGATGATCCCAGATCTAGTTAGAACAAATCAAGGATTGGGGCAAATATTCAGCTGAAAATCAGAGCAAATCAGAAAGATAACACCAAATGGAAACCAATAAAATTCAGATGTCTATAAATCCATTTTGGTTAGCTAAAGATCAATCGAGGATAATATCAAATACAGAGAGATAAATGGATAAAGAGAAGATTAACAGATGAGATGAAGCAAGTTTGACTCAGATTCTGACTGGATACATTTCAGTATTTGAATCATAACTTTCACTACCAAATCTCAAATCTGATGATTCAAGATGTCCAGAAAGAGAACTTACAGAGCTACTACTCTTATGTTTATCACTATTTCTAATTCTGTCATTTGATAAGTGATATTCAGCAATCAACACGTCAACAAACTGCAGATCAGAACTGAATATCCACATCAAATCAAGTTTGGAGATAAGAGATGATTCAAATTCAGAAATAGCCAGATTTTCCTATCTTCATACTCCTCTAACATCTGCATTTCTTCTATAAATACCTGCAATCTCAAAGGCAAGGGGGACGACGAAGCAGAGAGTAGAATTTAGACTAATTTGTAGTTCGTAACTTAGTTTTTTTATTTTCTTTCATGTAATTTTTACTTTTCTTTATGTAACTGAGAGGAGAGATGACTTTCATGGAGGAATGAGAGCAAGCTTGTACTGCAGGTGACACCAGTGTACGTGATCTCTTCTTTCATTGTTATTTGAATCGAATCAAAGTTTCTTTTTCTTTCTTTACTCTTGTTTTCTTTTACTCTACTCTGATGTGTTGCAATCCAAGAGAATCTGATAGCCTCGAGACTGCTTAGCCGTTGCAAGTGCCATTGATGGCCTATGGTGATGAACAACCCTTCTCTTGCTAGTATAGTTTGCCCTTTTATTCGTAGTGTAGATCGAGAATGGGGAAGATCCTATACGCCACGCTTGATTGCCTTCAAAGACAAGGTAAGTCGTCACAATGGATCCAAGGTATATGAGCACTGAAGAGGTAAGTAAATTTTAGGTTGTTTTTCTTTTCTTTTATTCTTTAGTTTCAATATTACAATCTCCAACCATTTTTATCACCCTTTTCAGTTTCTTTGTATATAATCCATTTTTCATTTTCTCACCTTCTTATTCTATCGCTTTCTTTCTAACTCAACTTTAACTCAATTTTTCCTTTTTCTTTTAAAGAACTAAAGAAGAACTTTAACCAAACTTTGTATCTTAAAAGAAAATGTACTAAAAAGCTTTCATCGCTAGTCCCTCCTTGTGGATCACGACCCGCATAGTCACTTGCTATTGCGGTAGAATTAAGCACTTGCACATCTCTATTTTAAAGTTCTAAAATTCTGTATTTTGTGTGCAGGTTCCAAACTCAATCAAATTTTAGAGGGTTCTAGCATAACTTAGTTTTTCTTTTTATCCAAAAAAATTAACATTTTCTTTACTTTTAAAAACTTTTTGAAAATAGAAACAATATTTTGACATATTTTTTGTAAGAAATTAAGTCAATTTTAAGGAATAGGAAAATCACAATTAGGATTTCTTAAACTTGGTCAAAATAAGATTATTTGTTTGATTTTTAGGGTTAGGAAGATAATTTGTCAAAGTAATTTAGTCTTGATCTTTACCTTGACGAAATATGCACACTTCATACACTTACACACATAGGGTTCAAAAACAAAGATTCTTATGCCTTATATATATAAAAAAAGAAAAAAGAAAAAATAAAAAAGAAAAAAATATATTTATGAAAGATGAACAAATCTAATTATTGATTAGCTAGGTACTTTGGCCTAAGCAAGCCTTAATATTTATGCGAAAGATGATTAGATAAGTTTGAGAAAAATATATATATAAAAATCCTCTGATTAAGCTGAGTATTTTTGCCTAATAAAGCATAAGTATTCACGCATAAAAGGGGTTCATTTAATAAAATCCTTAGTTTTGTGGTCTTGTTTGCTCGAGTCCTTAAGTTCTTGGAGTGTTTTCTAACCCGGTGCCCTAAGACCGTTGATTTGGGAGTCATCGATTAAAGGCTCGTTACATGGACAGATTAGAAAGCCTAATAGAACTAAGAAATAATCCCACAAATATATATATATATATATATATATATATATATATATATATATATATATATATATATATATATATAAGGCATAAGAGTTAGAGTTAATGAACCCTTAGTCAAAATTTTCACGGTCACAAGGTGCATATGACTTAGGGTAAAGTAATAGACTAGATGAGAAGTACAATTTGACTCCTTACTTTGATTGATAACAAATTTTTGAATAGAGACTAAGTTTAGGAATGAAAAATTCAGTTGTCCTATAACTTATACTTAAATCTTACAATTATATTACAAATATTTTTCTCTTTCAAAATGCTTTTCGAAAATACTAACTCTTTGTTTCTCTTTCTTTTTGGATTTTGTAGGTGTAATCCACTAAAAACCCTCACGAGACAAAACTCGTCCTCTAGGGGTAACCTTCAGTGCAATCGCGTAACCTGCAAAAGTGGTCTAATAATCTTTGCTTTAGTTTTGTTGTTTTGCTCGAGGACGAGCAAAAGATAGGTGTGGGGGTGTGATCATACACATATTTTGCATTCTTTTCATTACACTCCTACATTTATCGTGTAATAAATCTGCTAATTTCTTTGTCTTAAATGTCTATTTTGTAGATGATAATAATGAAGAGAGAGGATTAAACAAAATAAATACCAGTTAAAATCATATTTAACTGGATCTATTTGGTTAGCTGAGGATGATCCCAGATCAAGTTAGAACAAATCAAAGATTGAGGCAAATGTTCACTTGAAGATCAGAGCAAATTAGAAAGATAACACCAAATGAAAACCAATAAAATTTAAATTTCTATAAATCCATTTTGGTTAGATAAAGATCAATCGAGGATAATATCAAATACAGAGAGATAAATGGATAGAGAGAAGATCAACGGATGAGATGAAGCAAGTTTGACTCAGATTCTAACTGGATACATTTCAGTATTTTAATCATAACTTTCGCTACCGAATCTCAAATCTGATGATTCAAGATGATCCAGAAAGAGAACTTATAGAGCGACAACTCTATGTTTATCACTATTTCTAATTCTATCATTTGATAAGTGATATTCAGTAATCAAGACGCCAACAAACTGCAGATCAGAACTGAATATCCACATCAAATCAAGTTTGGAGATAAGGGAGGATTCAAATTCAGAAATAGCCAGATTTTTCTATCTTCATACTCCTCTAACATCTGCATTTCTTCTATAAATACTTGCAATCTCAAAGGCAAGGGGGACGACGAAGCAGAGAGTAGAATTTAGACTAATTTGTAGTTTGTAACTTAGTTTTTTTTATTTTCTTTCATGTAATTTTTATTTTTCTTTATGTAACTGAGAGGAGAGATGACTTTCATGGAGGAATGAGAGCAAGCGTGTACTGCAGGTGACACCAGTGTAAGTGATCTCTTCTTTCATTGTAATTTGAATCGATTCAAAGTTTCTTTTTCTTTTTTTACTCTTGTTTTCTTTTACTCTCCTCTTATATGTTGCAGTCCAAGAGAATCTGATAGCCTCGAGACTGCTTAGCCGTTGCAAGTGCCCTTGATGGCCTTTGGTGATGAATAACCCTTTTCTTGCTAGTATAGTTGCCCTTTTATTCGTAGTGTAGATCGAGAATAGGGAAGATCCTATACGCCATGCTTGATTGCCTTCAAAGACAAGGTAAGTCATCGCAACGGATCCAAGGTATATGAGCACTGAAGAGGTAAGTAATTTTTAGGCTGTCTTTCTTTTCTTTTATTCTTTAGTTTCAATATCACAATCTCCAACCATTTTTATCACCCTTTTCAATTTCTTTGTATATAATCTATTTTTCATTTTCCCACCTTCTTATTCTACCGCTTTCTTTCTAACTCAACTTTAACTCAATTTTTCCTTTTTCTTTTAAAGAACTAAAGAAGAACTTTAACCAAACTTTGTATCTTAAAAGAAAACTTACTAAAAATCTTCCATCGCTAGTCCCTCTTTGTGGATCACGACCCGCATAGCCACTTACTATTGCGGTAGAATTGAGCACTTGCACTCTTTATTTTAAAGTTCTGAAATTCTGTATTTTTTTGCAGGTTCAAGCTCAATCAAAGTACATGTGTGCGGTGTCTATCTCCTCTTCGGATTCTGACTCCGAGTCATCCCATATGGCCACCATCGCCTTCTTCTTTTGCACATTCTTAGAGGTAGTAGCTTGTAGAGTGGGGCAATCTGCAATTAGATGTTCCGTTCTTTTACAATGGAAACATGGGCCCGGTTCCTCCCTCTTCTTTTCAAATCTTCCTTGAGGTCTTCCTCTTTGGAAGTTGCTTTGTCTACCTTTATTGTAGAACATTTTGCCCACTTTTCTCATGAGCAAGGCAAAGTCTTCATCCTAGTCTTCCGATGATTCCTCTTCATCATAGGAGGATGGAGTCCCCTTGAAAGCTAGTGCTTTCTTCTTTGGTGCCTTCCTGTCTTCATTCACCTTCATCTCCATCTCATGTGTTTTGAGATTATCGATAAGCCGGAGAAGTCCATCTCCTCCCTATCATTGAGCTCCTTGAGGGTGGTTTTCTTGACTTCTCATAATTTGGGAAGAGCTCTAATGACCTTCCAGATCTTTTGGTCATTGTCGATCTTGTCACCTAGAGAGGATAAAGCATTAGTAATCTTTGTGAAACTAGTGAGCATTTCATCTATAGTTTCATTTTCAAGCATGTAAAAATTCTTATATGAGAACGGAGTAAGTCAATTTATGATCTCTTGACTTACGACGTCCCCTCATGAGTAATAATAAGATCACTCCAAACTCATATGCAGATTTGCAATTAAATACATGAGAAAGATCATCTTCATTTAATGCTTATGTAAGTGCATATTGGGCTTTTGCATTGGCCTCATGGTCCTAGTCCTTAGCGGTTGCTTCGGACCATGTATTCTCATCACTGTGAGGTTCAATAAATTCTTTCATAATGAATTTGGCAACTCTAACTCGTAGGGACTTTAGAAATAGGTTCATTTTGACCTTCCAAATGGGAAAGTTCAACCAATCAAATTTGGGTGGGGACTTGATGCTAGAGAAGTCAACTGATGCCATGAAAGCAAATTGGTGCGCAACAAATATAAATGCAATAAATAAATATAGCCAAATAATGAGGATCTCCCTAAGGTGGTTAAACCAAATGTAGGGTTAGGTTCTGATACCAATTGAAATCACCTAGAGGGGGTGAATAAGTGATGGCTATACTTAGTGGCAAATAATACAGATTTAAAAATTAATTAACAATAAGCAACAACAATTAAATGAAACTTGCAAGAGAATAGACAATATAAGTGCAAGTAAAGGAGAGAGTAGAGTTTAGAGAGATTGTGGACAATCGCAAACACAAGTATATGTTTCAAGGTTCGAGTCACTGCTCTACGTCCCCGCCTTCAACATGATGAAGGATTTTCACTATGGTTGATCCCACCGGATCGTCAATCGAGTACAAGTTCTCACTAGAGCTCTTCGGACACACTTGTCCTCTCTCACGGTGTCGCAACACTAACTTAGAGCTCACTAGCTCGCTTGAGGCCGCAACCTCTACAACTTATCAATTTGAAGAAAATGGTAATCAACACTTGACCACAAAGTAAGCTCACAAGCACAACCCTACAACCAAGAAGAGGAGATGAAACTCTAGGGACTGTGTAGTACAAAAATCAAGTAGAGAAGTAGAGGAGAATGCTTCAAGCTAAAAACACCAAAGGATTGGAAATATATGGCTCAAAGGAAAATATTTTTGCTAAAAGGCTAAACCTTGAAAAACTTTGATTTTACACTTGTAAATCTTGTATTTGAGTAGTATCTCACTCCCACTATTTATAAGGGATGAAAATTAGGTTAGAAAAATCACTAGATCCGTTGGGAGAAGCCCCAACTAAAAACAAAATAGAATATAGCCGTTGGCAGCCAGTACAGCAGAGTTGTCTGCTGCCGATCGACCGGACCAGTCAACCGCCAACGGTCGGATTTCTGACCATTGGGAAAGCGGTCGACTGGACGGTCGACCGAGGTTCCCAAACAGAGAGTGTAAACTCTCTGTCGGTCGACGGCCCAGTCGACCGGAACAAACAGATAGCACTGCTCTTACTTTTGGTCAACCGGGCGATCGACCGATGTGCACACATGCACATTAGTGCATGTTGGTCGACCTCCCGGTCGACCAACAGAGCAGTTTTGCTCTGCCAGCGGTCGACCGTGCGGTCGACCGGACAAGGCCAAAATACAGGTTTTGGAAATCTTTTCGAAGTCTATATTTTTCCAATAAAATTTCTTTTGATAGGTAAATACAAAATAGACTTCTAGAGCTATAAATAATAGGAGTGTGATCATAGGCCAACACCAAATAGGTTAGAACCATATTTTGATAAAAATTCTTTTCTAAAGTAAAAACCGTTTTTTCAAAACTTGGTTTTCTAAAAACTCATTTTCTGAAACTTTGTTTTTCTGAAACTCGGTAAGAAATCGAGTAATAAATTTTTGCTTGAGATATGAAATGTGTGAGTGTGACAATTCCATAAGTTATCAACCTCCATCATCTCGGTTTTGACAAATGACTATAAATCCTAACTAAAATGAAAAATGCAAAGATACAAATCTTGAAAATGGTTTTCTTGATATGCTTGATCCTTGAGCTCTTGTAGTGTGCTAGGCTCTGGGATCTAAATCTTCTTGGCTTCCAAATGTGTGAGTCTTGTGATGGAGCCGAAATGCAACATATGATTTTTACCTGAAACTTAATTAAACAACTTTGTTAATACCTAACGACATATGGTTTGTTATCATCAAAACTAGGGCTAATGGCCTTTGGGCCAACAAGATACTGTAGTGAAGCTTGCGTACATGATTGAGACGAGCGGGAACAAGCAGGATCGAAGAACCTCGAAGGTTGTTCCATGTAGACCATCTCAGTAAGAAAACCCTGCAAAATTACATTTCATATCCAACTGTCGAATAGACCAGCCCTTGGAGACGGCCAGACTGCATACGGTAAGGACAGTGTTATGTTTGATGACTGGACTGAATGTCTCACCATAGTCTAATCCTAATTGTTGATGAAAACCCTTCGCCACTAAGCGAGCCTTATATCTATTAACAGAACCATCAGGTTTATGTTTAACTTGAAAACTCATTGCAACCAACCAGATTCATAGTAGGGTGGTATGGCACAAGAGACTAGGTTTTGTTCTTAATTAAGATATTCATCTCAGTGTCCATTGCCTGGCACTACTTGAGATCTTTAGAAGCTTGCATGAAACATGTGGGTTCGACAAGCGCGGTGGACAAGTTAGCCATGAGGCAGGTAGGCATGGGATATCGGGTGTGTAGCCAGACCTTTGGTGCTGTGGTGTTATCCTATGCTCTGATGACCATATAGTGGATCCTGGTAGAAGGGGGACTGGGAGAGCGCGAGGATGATATAATGAGAAGGACTCATTGGTGGGCGCTGGTGGAGGTAGGGGAGAAGGAGTATGTGAGGGAGTTGGTGGTGGAGGAGGAGAAGAGTTAATGGTGAGGCCTGCAGGAGAAGAAGGGACTGAAATAATAGAAGGTAATAGAGACGTAAAGATGGAGATCGATGGTGAGGGCGTGGGAGGAGGTGGAGAGAGAGAGGACAGAGGAGACTGGAAAGAAGGATTCGTCGAACACAACATCCCAGGAGATGTAAATATGACTAGAGGAGATATGCAAACATTGATAATCTTTATGCGAAGCTGAGTAACCTAAGAGGACACATTGACTAGACCGAAAATCAAACTTATGAGTTTGGTATGGACGCAGATGAGGATAGCAAACACAATCAAAAATATGTAAGAAAAGGTAGTCGGTGCTTTATGAAATAATTTCTGATAGAGAGATAGATTATGGAGGACAGGTGTGGGAATTCTATTGATGAAAAATGAGGCAGTTTGGAAAGCAAAAGGGCAGTAATGAAATGGAATATTTGACCGGGCTACAAAAGTGAGGTCGATTTCGACAAGATGGCGGTGCTTTCTCTCTGTGGTGCCATTTTGGGCACTAGTGTATGGGCAGGATAAGCAATGAGCAATACCCTAAGAAGACAAGTAAGATTTAAACTTGATGAACTCGCTACCACCATCAGTTTGGAGTGCTTTAATGGAACGCCCAAAAGCTTTTCCACATGAACTTTAAGCTCAAGAAAAATGGAGAAAACATCATTTCTATTAATTAAAGGATAAAGCCAAACATTCTTACTATAGTGATCTACAAAGCTAATATAATAGCGATGACCACTTATAACGGACACAGGAGATGGACCCCATAGATTAGAGTGAATAAGCTCTAAAAGAGTTGTAGCAATCATGAAAGATGGAAAAAAAGGGACACAATGACTTTTTTCTTACTGAAAGGGAATGCAGAGAGGGATACCAGCACGGTCAGTGAAGAAAGAAAGTCAATGCGCTGAGATAAAACACTGGAGACAACATTGATAGAGGGATGACCTAGATGCTCATGCCAGACGGAGGAAAATGTACGATCACCGAGAAGAGCCTGAGGAGAGGCGGTGTGCTACAGTTCCCCAGGGAGAAGACATACAAACCATCCTTAAGTTATCCCTATAGTAGAGTTTTTCACGTGGAGAGATCCTTGACAAAACAAGACTCAGGGTAAAATTCAAGAAATTTATTATTAGCTTTAAATTGACTAACAGACAGAATTTTTTTGGTAATATTAGGAACATGTAAAAGGTTTTTCAAGAAAAATGAAGAAATATGAGAACACAATATAGAAGCATCTGTAGATCGGATTGACAAACCTGTCCCGTTACCCATATGAACTCTGTCGGGTCCTTGATATTCTGAGTGAACCGCCAGATTTGCCATGTCAGGTGTTAGGTGATGAATGGCTTCAGAGTTAACATACTAGTTGGGATCGACTGAATTATTTCCATAAGAGTGGAGAGAGCAGCTAGCTAGCTGAAGGAGAAAGATCATCATAACGATTGTAGCACTGCTTAGAATAATGGCCAAAATGATTACAGATCTGGCATTGAGGTTGGCCACCCGCGGACTGATGTGGTGGTGGGAAGGAATATCCACGAACACGATCACGCTCCCTACCTCGGCCACGTCCACGACCACGGAAAGAAGATGGAGCTGAATGGTAGCTTGGAGTGCGGAAGGCAGTATGAACCGTAGGAGAAGAGAAGATAAGGGTTGTGGACTCAGATGAAGAGATAGCACGCCCATGATAAATCTTCTGGCTAAGCATGAGGCCGATGAGTTTTTCTGACAGTACAGGGTCGATTCCTGTGTTGACAAAGGTGACGAATGAGTCATACTCTAGAGACAGACGAGGTTGGAGTTAGCAACTGGATTAGCCACTGCCGCCAAGTTTTCCATGATGGACTTGACAAACTGGATGTACCCTGACATAGAAGAGGTGCCCATCTTGATGGTGTGCAGCTGGTATTTGAGTTGTTGCACTCTAGCTTTACAGGATGACGCAAAGATTCTCTCCAGAGAGTGATCAAGATAAAACCGCGCACAAAAAGTGTATGTTTTGAAATCAAGAGTTAAAGTGTATGTGCTTTGGCTCCTCGATACTTCCGTTATAGCATAGAGGCTAAAACGAGTCAAATTCACAAGGACGGGAGGCGATAGAAGTTTTACCAGTTGATTCACGTGTGTGTTAAAAGTTCTTCAATGTTTGAAAGAATGAAAAGAAAGGAAAACAAAGAATGGAAAAGAGAAGTACGATGAAACACAAAGAAGTGGGAAACATAGAAAAGAATATATTTATGATTTTTTATATTGTTTCTAAAACAAAGTGAAAAAGAAAGAAAACCCACGGCAACTAACTACTAATGACTCCACCAACATGCTACCCTCTCAGTGATAGTTGCCTCACATGTATCAGTGGCCATCACTAGTCATTGGTTCAAGAGCTTTACAAAGTATGACTCATATGTTAACTTTCACATCCAAATTCAACCAACAAGTGTAAGCTACACTTAAATCATCAAAACCTAATAAGATCAAGCATGAAATAAAGTAATGTTAGCTTGTTAGAGATTTAGATGTTAGCGTGTTAGATCCATCATCATGAGCCATCAATGGCCCTTGCAATTTATGTAGATTATCAAGTACGAAGTTAGACTAGTTAGTAGTTAGTTGCCATGAGAGAAAAGATTAGCTAAATATGTAAAAGGAGTTAGAGAGAAGAAAACAAAGATAGGATAAGAGAGCACCTTTCATAGATTGTTACCTTCTATTACAAGCACTCTTACTTCACAACATGTACCACTCTCTCTCCCTATTACAACATCTATAAGAAATGAAAAATACAAAGGAGGAAGAAGAAGAACACTAACCTAAACTACCCTAAACTACAAAATGGAGATGAAAACTACCCTAAACTCTGTATATCTCGTCATCTGAAGAACCCCAGGGGTATTTATAGGCATCAGGGGAACGGGGGGCCTGGGGGTAAACCCTGGTCCAAAGTACGGGCGCGGCCGCACTTGTACGGCCGTAGAAACGCGGCAAAAGTCGTGTTTTCGCGGCTCTTCTAGAGCCGCGCACGCGGCGCTTCGGGCCGTGCGCTGTCCTGTCTGTCCCCTGTCAGCTTCAGTGCACGGTTTCTAGTTTTGGGCCCCTGGCTTTGACGAATCAGCTCTCCAAAGTCAATGGTTAGATTATAGGTCTTTAATCACCCATTAAATGGTGATTTAGGGTCTTCTTCTTCATTGCACACTATGGACCTAGAAACAGGCAAGAGAGGTGTTTATTAGCAGAATTTAATATGAAATAAATGTGAAGATGTAGTATGAAATATGCAGTTTTAGAGACTAATTACACTCCCACACTTGTCTTTTGCTTGTCCCAAGCAAAACAAAAAAACTAAAGGAATCATTACACCACTTTCGCAGGTGACGCGATTGCACTGAGCATGTGCAACAAGCCGTTAAACCTCTAGGTTTCCCTTAGAGGAGGAGTTTCGTCTCCTGAGAGTTTTTAGTGGATTACACCCACAAAATCCATAAAAAAAAGAAATCAAATGTTAGTATTTTGAAAACACATTTTGAAATAGAGAAAAGTGTTGAAGTATTTTTGCGAAAATATAAGTGATCCAAGGTCAGAGGTTAACCAGAAATTGTTCTTCCTTAAATCAAGTCGAAATGTAAAATCTTATTATAAATTAAATGTAAGAATTTGAATTGACTCTTTGATCTTTCATGAAACTCTTAGAAAAATATGCACTTTGTGAACTGTGAAGATTTTTGGGATATTGACTCAAACTTTAATGCCGTTGATTTTTGTATATTTTTCTCTTTTTTTTCTCTTTTTTCTTCCCTTAGTTTTCTTAGGCTTTTTTATTTACCCATGTAGTTGGCCTTTAGCCAGTGACTCCCAAACCAGATGATCTTAGGGCACCAGATGATAAAACATTCCTCGGACTTAAGGACTCGAGTAAACAAGGTCACAAAATTAAAGGGGATTATTTTTATTTTTGTCCACCATTTTAGGTGTGAATAATCATGCTTCCTGAGGCATGATTACCCAACTTCAATAAATGATTTTTATTATCATTATATATATTTATTTTAATATATATTTTTTATGACATTTTCAGTCTTTATTTCAATTCTAAAAATTGTGTAAGTATGAAGTGCATAAATCTAAGACAAAAAATTTAAGATCAAATTATCTTTCCAATCTTACTTTCTTATCTTAAAATTTAAACAAGATCAATTGTTTTGACTTTGCTTAAAAATTCATAATTTTAGGTCTTCCTAATTCCTAAGATAATCTTAATTTACTTAAAAATAAATCAAAACTATTTATCTTTTTTTCAAAAAGTTTTGTAAAAAGAAAAGAAAAGAGGTTTTATATAAAAGAAAATTTTAAAAATTTCCGAAGAAGAAGTGTAAAAGAAAGAAAATATAAAACTACCTATGTTAGTCAACCCTCCCCCACACTTATCTCATACATTGTCCTTAATGCATCGTGAATGTGTATATACATGAAACAAATGGAGAAAGAAGGAAGATTACCTCATGGTGGTGGTTCCGGTGATGGTCTGATTGGGCCAAGCGTTGCTACCCAATCAAGATATCCTGGATCTTGCAGAAACCACCAGTGACCTCTCTAATGCGACCCAATAAAAGAATGATTGACTAAATGGTCTTATTTAAAAACTTATCCCCATCTAATTTCTAATTTTCAAAAATAATTTTTGAGTCATTTTTTTCAACATCCTTGTCCAATAAGGAAGTGTGATTTTGGGAGATGATGGATTTATACTCAAATGGATCAGGAACAAAAACTGATACCGTCTCGCGAATTTGACTCAGATCAAGTCGAGAGTCAACATTGAGAGTCAAAATTGGTTCAAAAATAGGGTCCAAACCAAAGAATTGATGTTACTTTTTCCATTAATGAAGTGTAATCATAAGATATTGGTGATTCCATTTCACAGTGTACTGGTACAGGATTCAATGTTGACTCCGGAATAGAGAAAAAAATCTGGTAAAGATACCGGAGTCATTATTGAATCAAAAAGTGAAATGGAATTACCAACTTGAGGTTCAGGATCACTTTCAAGCTCAAGTTCAATTTCGGGAAAAGGATAACTTGCCAAAATGTCAAGGTGGTTTTTAAGATTTTGGGCAAGTTCAAATGGATGTAATGAAATTGAATTTGATTTTTGTCCACAGAAGGAATGTGAATGGGTGAAATGATCGATTCAAGTTCAGGAATGATGGGAATCAAAACTGGCTCAAGAACGTTACTTAATTTAGGTAACACTACATGAGTCGATATTGATTCAAGGATTAGACTTGAATCGCTAAATTAAAGCTTTGGTTCATATTCATCTTCAAGTTCAATTTCAGGATATGGATAACTTCCCAAAGTATCAGGAATTGGATATTGGTCAAGTTTAGGTTGGTATGATGAAATTGAAGCTGGATTTCCAAAATGGCATGATTCTTGAGTCATATGAACATCTGATGGACATGAGAACTTATTCATATTTTGTATTATTCGCTCGGTCTCTTGCACAAATTTCATAGTTTTTTCCCACAATGATTTTTCTTTGATTGGTTCTAGAAAAGGATTATATGAATTTTGAAAATTTGGTGGACATGATGAGGCCATATTATTTTCAAATTATTTTTGGGCCTCTATCGCTTCTTCCAAGGTCCATTGCAATGAGGATTTTTCTTCAATTGGTGGTTCAGGAAAAGGAAGATATGAAGCAGAATTGGGGAGTGAATATTGTGAAAATTTGACTCAGGGGATGTGAATCCCCATGAACTCTGTGAAGTGTAAAAATTATTTTAAAAATTATAGTCATATGATTGAGGATATGAGTTATATTGAGTTGGATAATCCCAACTCGGCATACATGGTTGGTCCATGTTGTACATAACCGGGTTGGAGTTATCTGAGTCATATGAGGTCAGGGTGACATATGGATTCAGATTATGATTGAAAGAATTATTGTTGTTAAAATCCATTTCACAATATACAAAAAAAAAAAAGAAAACAAACAAACAAACAAACGAGCAAAAAGAAAAAGAAAACAAGCCTATGCTAGGGTTGACTTAGACCTAGATGACTCTTAACTGGTTAAACTGTCCACTGGTGACACATTGTCAGAATCTGACCACGAATTAATTGGCCAGGTAGGGGCAAGATCAGTGGGAGGTGTCCGTGCTGGAGCAACGGGCCTAATTATGCCAAACCACTGTTCTTCAAGATTTTGCCTCTCAATCCCTAACCTTAGACACCGATTTGACAAGAGTCAACTTCTAACAACTTCCTCCTTAGGTCAATCTCCTAATTGAGTCCGAGATGTCCCTAGGGGCCAACGTCTAGCAAATTTTATTTAGGCTTGGGTTATGTGAGTGGGGAGGTGATTTTTGGGCTAAGGGAGAGTAATGACTTCCCCACCTTATATTGTATTGGGTTTTACCCTTAAGTTCAATTCATGCAAGTGTGCAATATAGATAAGAATGAACACACAAAAAGAGTAAATCACCCATGTGTTTGTCCTATAATATATGCAATGCCATATGTACACCTCTTATCAATATCACAACAACACAAGAATAAAATACAGTATATTGGAATGAAAATTGACACGTGCCTAGATGCAAATGTCTAAACCATTTTAAAACATCCAATTTCTATATTTTAGTTCTTAAAATTATTTATAGTGCACATGTAATATAAATAAAAAATAGTAGCAGAGTATAAGAATATACAAGATTTTACCCAACCACACAAGAGCAAGTGTGAACTTCTGCAACACTAAAACCTTAACCTACACACCAAAAACAAAGAAGAAAAGTTAACAAAAATGTGAAATCAAACCGTTCCCATCCCCGGCAACGGCGCCAAAATTTTGATCGGGGGAATACCGCGCAGAAAAAGTGTATGTTTTAAAATTAAGAGTTAAAGTGTGTATGCTTTGACTTCCTTGAAACTTCTGTTATAGCATATAGGTTAAAATGAGTCGAATCCATAAGGACGGGAGGCGATAGAAGCTTTATCGGTTGATTCACGTGTGTGTCAAAAGTTCTTTAATATTTGAAAGAATGAAAAGAAAGGAAAACAAAGAATGGAAAAGAGAAGTACGGTGAAACACAAAGAAGTGAGAAACATAGAAAAGAATATATTTATGATTTTTGATATTGTTTCTAAAACAAAGTGAAAAAGAAAGAAAACTTACGGCTACTAACTACTAATGACTCCAACAATATGCTACCCTTGTTGGTCCAAAAGGTTACACTCTCCAATTGTTTAGAGTTTTGATGATAACAAAACAAATAAGAGCTATTTGGTACTAATTAGTTTATTTAAGATAAGTTTCAGGTTAGTACCATATTTGAAGGTCATTGCTTAGCTATTGCAAGAACTTCTAGGTTCATGAAGCAAAGAAGGCGTTTTGCACATCAAGAAAGGAACATAGAAGAGAAGGCTCTAGTAAAGCAGTGCATGGCTCAAGACTTCAAGATTGCTCAAGATAAATCATTAGATTTGTTTCTAGTTTTATAGTTTTGTTAAAGAATAGTGAATAGGTTTGAAGCTCTATCACACACGTTTTTGCGCACATCTTGTTTCCAAAAATATTTCCTATAATATGTACAAAAATATTTTTGTATACAATCTTCTGCCTACAAACTCATTTTTATGTTTTATATTTATCTCTATTTCAAAGCTACTTTGTTTTACTTTAAATTCCCCTCAAAAATCTGTTTCTGTTTTGACCTTTGACCTGAGCCGGTCGGCCGATCGGCCCTGTGTCAGGTCAAGTCGGTCGACCGTCCCAGTCGACCGAGGTTCTGGCAGCAGGTGCGTATCCGTGTGCACGTTTCACGGTCGACCGGGCGGTCGACCGAAACCTGCCTGACTGAAAGTCTTTTGCTCTTTGTATTTTTTGGTCGACCGGGCGGTCGACCGAGAGCCGGCAACGGCTCTTATTTTTGTACTTCGGTCGACCGACCGGTCGACCGAGAGAGCCGTTTGAACAGAAACGGCTAGTTTTCTGAGCTGTTTAATTTTTGTCTTTTTCTCTCTAAAAAGGGTTTAAATGATATTTATCCTAATACTTTCTTATTAGCCTTAAGTGAGTTTTATCTTTAAACGCTAGCCCTCTACTATAAATAGGGGTGTTTAGGGAGAGGTTCATTACAAGAAAAATTTGCAAAAGTTTCAAAAGTTTAAGGCATTCAAAAGAGTTTGGTTTCTTGGTTTTTGTGCTGAAATTCTCTCTCTTTTTCTGAAGTGTATTCAAGAACTCTCTGATTTCCTTTTCTTTTCTCCTTACACACAAGAGCTTCATTCCTACTCATTGTTCTACAAGGATTTTTGTAAGGGAAGAGAGTTTTGCAAAAGAGAGTTTGTGGTCTTTTGATCACCAAGAGAGAACTTGTACCTGAGATTGTAGAGTTCGGTACTCCGATGTGATTGTAACTCTTTGTGAAGTTATAGTGGTTAGAAATCCTTCTGGGTGAAGGCGGGGAAGTAGAGCTGGGTGCTCGAACCTCGTAAAAAATTCTTGGTGTTTGCGTTTGGTTTACTTGCTCTTATTTATTGCTCTACTTTCATTGCTCTTATTACTTGCTCTCTACATTCATTGATATATTCATTTGGTTTGGGTGTTTGTTGCATCATAATTTTTTAATTGTGCATTGATTAGCATTATCACCTATTCACCCCCCTCTAGGTGATTTTCAATTGGTATCAGAGCTTGGACTCTAGGTTTGGCTTAACATCCTTAGAGAGATCCTTAAAATATTGCTGATCAACATTTGCATTCATCCATTCATTCACTAGTAAACATGGCCGATAACATCAAAACCCCTCCTAAATTTGATGCACTTAATTTCCCTATTTGGAAGGTTAGGATGACTATCTTTCTGCAATCTTTAGGTAGCTTAGTAGCTAAATCCTTGACCAAACCCTATGTAGTACCCGATAGTGATGAGAGCACATGGACCGACTTTACCTTTAGAGAATATGAGGCTAACTCCAAGGCCCAAAATTCCCTTATAACCGCCTTGAATGAGGACGACCTTACACGGGTAATACATTGCCAATCCGCCTATGAGATTTGGCAACATTTGTTGGTCACACACGAGGGGACTTCACAAGTTAAGAGAGCTAAGATAGATCTCTTAAGGTCCCAATATGAATCTTTTAAAATGATTGATGATGAAACCATTGATTGCATGATTACAAGGTTTACTAAAATCACCAATGCTCTTTCCTCTTTAGGTGATGATATCTCCAATGACCAAAAGGTGCGAAAAGTGATTCGGGCTCTTCCTTCTTCATAGGAGATAAAAGCCACCACCTTGAAAGAGTTGAATGACAAGGACGAAATGGACCTCATTAGTCTCATCGGCAACTTGAAGACTCATGAAATGGAAAAGAAGGCAAGAGAAGATGCCGCTCCTCAAAAGAAGAAATCCATTGCTTTCAAGTCTTCATCTACTCTTGATGACGATGAAGAAGATGAAGAAGAAGATGAGGAGCTCTCCCTCCTTGTGCGAAACGTGAAGAGGATGTACCAAAGGAACAAGCTCAACTTTAGAAGGAAGTTTGAAGGAAAAGAGGAGAGAAGAATCATTTGCTATAATTGCCGAAAGCCCGGACACATCATGGCGGATTGCCCGGATTTCAAGAAGAAGATGACTTCCTCCTTCAAGCCAAAGAAGCCGGTGGAAAAGAAAGCCTACAAAGTCACATGGGATTCGGAAAGCGAATCCGAAGACGAGGTGGACACGGCGAACATGTGTTTCATGGCAAACACACCAAAGGTAACCCCACAACCTCTTGATGAAGAAGATGAATTAAGTAAGGAGGTTATTGTACATGCTTTTGTTGAACTCTCTGAAACCTATGATAATAAAAAGTTTGAATGTTCTAAATTGGAAAAGGAAGTTGCTTTTCTTAAAAATCAACTTGCTATTGTCTCTAGAGAAAAAGATGAAATTTCTTCCAATCTCATTTCTACTCAAAATGAATTTAGTGCTTACAAAGTTGCATGTAAAGCAAAATTTCCTAAGATTGATGAAAAAGAAATTTCTTCTTTAAAAACTAGAATTGTTGATTTTGAAAAAGTTTTGAAGGATTGTGCTTTTAACACTAAGAAACTTGAAGAAATATTTTCTAAAAAGCACACTTCTCATACTAGAGATTCTCATGTTAAGATTCCTCATGCTCACACTTCACATAACACTCATGCAAAATCCACACATGCTCACAAGTCTCACACTCACTATGCTTTTAGATATGGTAGAGTGTATAGATGTACTTATTGTGGTAAGAATGGACATTTGGCTAAGTTTTGTTATGACCAAGTAAATAGATCAAATAATCTTGTTTGGGTTCATGGCACTAACTCCTTAGGACCCAAGAAAATGTGGGTACCAAAATCAAGTCCTAAATTATTTGATGTAGGTACACACCAAGACTCCAAGACGTAAAGAGCGGTGGTACCTTGATAGTGGTTGTTCAAGACACATGACATGGGACATCAATAACTTTACAACCCTATCAAGGTACATGGAAGGTGGCACCGTCACCTTCGGGGATGACTCCAAGGGGAATATCATCGGTATAGGTAACATTCAAATTGGTGCATCTCCTATTATAAAAAATGTTGTTCTTGTTGATGGTTTGAAACATAATTTGCTTAGCATTAGTCAACTTTGTGACCGTGGACTTAAAGTTGTTTTTGATGATTCTTCTTGCAAGATTTTTGATGTTAAAATCAATGATTGTATTCTCACCGGTTTTCGTGACAATAATGTTTATATCATTGACATGCTTAATATGGATTGTTCTACTAAATGCTTGAATGCTTTTGATGAGAATTCTTGGCTTTGGCATAGAAGATTAGGACATGCATCTTTTGATCATCTTTCTAGGATTAATTCTAAGGAATTGGTGAAGGGTATACCTTGATTGAAGTTTGAGAAAGACCGCATTTGTGGTGCGTGCCAACTTGGGAAACAAACCAAGTCTTCCTTCAAACCAATCAAGGATATCATGTCAACTAGGCCATTAGAATTAATTCATATGGATCTTTTTGGACCAACTAAAACTAAGAGTTTAAATGGTAGTAGATATGCATTTGTTTTAGTTGATGATTTTTTCCGATTCACTTGGGTTTTCTTTTTGGAACACAAAGATCAAACTTTTTCTCATTTCAAAGTTTTTCGAAAAAGGGTTGAAAAAGAAAAAGGTCTTTCGATTTTGAAAATAAGGAGTGATAGAGGTGGCGAGTTTATCAACCAACTCTTCATGACTTATTGTGATGAAAAAGGAATCAAGCATGAAATGTCATGTCCTAGAACTCCATAACAAAATGGAGTTGTAGAAAGGAAAAATAGAACACTTCAAGAGATGGCTAGGACTATGATAAGTGAATATGACCTCCCTCAATATTTATGGGCCGAGGCCGTAAACACCGCATGCTATATTTCAAATCGTATTTATTTATGTAAGAATTCTTCCAAAACATCTTTTGAAATGTATCATTCTAGAAAACCAAATGTTGCATATTTTAAAGTTTTTGGATGCAAGTGCTTTGTTTTGAATACTAAAGATAACTTGGGTAAATTTAATGCTAAGGCTTATGAAGCAATCTTTATTGGATATTCTAATATTAGCAAAGCTTATAGAGTATTCAATAGATCTTCACTTACCATTGAAGAATCCATGCATGTTAAGTTTGAAGAATCTAATGTGATTGTTGAGAATGTTGTAGAGATTGACCCATTAGGTGAAGACATGGAGAGACTATCCTTGAAGGACTCACCCGCTCAAGAAGAAAAGCAAGAATCCATTGGTGATGTTCTAGAGGATAAAGAGGAAAGCTCTCAACCGCTTCCTAAAGCTTGGAGATATGCTACAAATCATCCGAAGGAGCTCATCTTAGGTGATGCATCTAAAGGGGTAACAACTCGCTCCAAACTCCATGACTTATGTGGTAACTTTGCTTTCATTTCTCATTTTGAACCCAAAAGCATCCTCGAAGCTGAGGCGGACTCATATTGGTTGCTAGCCATGCAAGAGGAACTCAATCAATTTGAGCGCAACCAAGTTTGGCACCTTGTTCCTAGGCCCCACGATAGACCAATAATTGGTACTAAGTGGATCTTTAGAAACAAGATGGATGAGTTCGGTAATGTCATTAGGAATAAAGCTAGGTTAGTGGCCCAAGGTTACACTCAAGTTGAGGGAATTGACTTTGAGGAGACCTTTGCACCCATAGCACGGCTTGAAGCCATACGGATGACACTAGCTTTTGCATCTTTTAAAAATTTTAAACTTTTTCAAATGGATGTGAAAAGTGCATTTTTGAATGGTTTTATAAATGAAGAAGTTTATGTTGAACAACCTCCCGGTTTTGTTGATCATGTTCATTCTAATTTTGTTTTTAAACTTGATAAAGCTTTGTATGGATTGAAACAAGCTCCAAGAGCTTGGTATGAAAGGCTTTCTAGTTTTCTCATCTCAAATGATTTTGTTAAAGGCAAAGTAGACACAACATTATTCACTAAGCATGTTGATAATGACATTTTAATTGTGCAAATTTATGTTGATGATATAATTTTTGGTTCTACTAATGAGTTTTTATGCAAGGAATTTGAAAAGGTTATGCAATGTGAATTTGAAATGTCTTCCATGGGTGAATTGAATTTCTTTCTTGGACTCCAAATCAAGCAATTGCAAGATGGGAATTTCATATGTCAAGCCAAGTACGCAAAGAAACTCGTAAAGAAGTTCAGACTTGAAGACTCTAAAGTTTGCAACACTCCCATGGCAACTACAACCAAGCTTAATAAGGATGACCAAGGTAAAAATGTTGATATTAAATTGTTTAGAAGCATGATAGGTAGTCTTTTGTATTTGACGGCAAGTAGGCCGGACATCATGTTTAGTGTGTGTCTTTGTGCTAGATTTCAATCGTGTCCTAAAGAGTCATCTTATTGCGGTCAAACGCATCATTCGTTATATTAAGGGCACAATTGGAATGGGTCTATGGTATCCGAAAACCGGAGATTTCTCAATGACAAGTTATTCGGATGCCGACTATACGGGTTGTAGAATAGATAGAAAGAGTACTAGTGGGACATGTCAATTTCTTGGTAATTGTCTTGTTTCATGGTCCTCTAGGAAACAAAATTCCGTAACTCTCTCAACCGCCGAGACGGAGTATGTTGCCGCGGGGGCTTGTTGTGCACAAGTCCTTTGGATGAAACATACTCTCCTTGATTATGATTTACATTATAACCATATAAAAATATTTTGTGATAATACTAGTACTATACACATGACTAAGAATGCAAATCAACATAATAAGACCAAGCACATTGAGATTAGATATCACTTTCTTAGAGATCATTTTGAGAAAGGAGATATAGATATTGATTATGTTTCTACGGATTTGCAACTTGCCAATATTTTCACTAAACCACTTGATTTTGCTAGATTTTCATTCATTTGTGGTGAACTTAATGTTTGTGTTATTGAATAAAAATATTTTCTTAACCCTTTTTGATGTATGACAAAAAGGGGGAGAATGAGTCTATGTATGGAAATATGAGTTCATATGGCTTTGGTTCCATATGAGTTTATATATGTTTTTAGTTTTGATGTGTTTTCATGAATTCTTGTAATTTGAGTTTAAGTGTTTTGCAAGTGTTTTATATCTCATGGTGTTTATGGTTTTTGGTTTCATGATGTTTACTTGCAAATTACAAATTACATTATTTTTCTTTGTTTAATATAGCATAATTTGAGGGGAGCTTTCTCCTCCCCTATATTTTTGTTTATAACCTATTTGTTTTGTCATCATCAAAAAGGGGGAGATTGTTGGCCCAAAAGGTTACACTCTCCAATTGTTTAGAGTTTTAATGATAACAAAACAAATAAGAGCTATTTGGTACTAATTAGTTTATTTAAGATAAGTTTCAGGTTAGTACCATATTTGGAGGCCATTGCTTAGCTATTGCAAGAACTTCTAGGTTCATGAAGCAAAGAAGGCGTTTTGCTCATCAAGAAAGGAACATAGAAGAGAAGGCTCTAGTAAAGCATTGCATGGCTCAAGACTTCAAGATTGCTCAAGATAAATCATTAGATTTGTTTCTAGTTTTATAGTTTTTTAAAGAATAGTGAATAGGTTTGAAGCTCTATCACACACGTTTTTGAGCACATCTTGTTTCCAAAAATATTTCCTATAATATGTACAAAAATATTTTTGTATACAATCTTCTGCCTACAAACTCATTTTTATGTTTTATATTTATCTCTATTTCAAAGCTACTTTGTTTTACTTTAAATTCCCCTCAAAAATCTGTTTCTGTTTTGACCTTTGACCTGAGCCGGTCGGCCGGCCGGCCGACCGACCCTGTGTCAGGTCAAGTCGGTCGACCATCCCAGTCGACCGAGGTTCTGGCAGCAGGTGCGTATCCGTGTGCACGTTTCACGGTCGACCGGGCGGTCGACCGAAACCTGCCTGACTGAAAGTCTTTTGCTCTCTGTATTTTTTGGTCGACCGGGCGGTCGACCGAGAGCCGGCAACGGCTCTTATTTTTGTACTTCGGTCGACCGACCGGTCGACCGAGAGAGTCGTTTGAACAGTAACGGCTAGTTTTCTGAGATGTTTAATTTTTGTCTTTTTCTCTCTAAAAAGGGTTTAAATGATATTTACTGATCCTAATACTTTCTTATTAGCCTTAAGTGAGTTTTATCTTTAAACGCTAGCCCTCTACTATAAATAGGGGTGTTTAGGGAGAGGTTCATTACTAGAAAAATTTGCAAAAGTTTCAAAAGTTTAAGGCATTCAAAAGAGTTTGGTTTCTTGGTTTTTGTGCTGAAATTCTCTCTCTTTTTCTGAAGTGTATTCAAGAACTCTCTGATTTCCTTTTCTTTTCTCCTTACACACAAGAGCTTCATTCCTACTCATTGTTCTACAAGGATTTTTGTAAGGGAAGAGAGTTTTGCAAAAGAGAGTTTGTGGTCTTTTGATCACCAAGAGAGAACTTGTACCTAAGATTGTGGAGTTGGGTACACCGGTGTGATTGTAACTCTTTGTGAAGTTATAGTGGTTAGAAATCCTTCTGGGTGAAGGCGGGGAAGTAGAGCTGGGTGCTCGAACCTCGTAAAAATTCTTAGTGTTTGCGTTTGGTTTACTTGCTCTTATTTATTGCTCTACTTTCATTGCTCTTATTACTTGCTCTCTACATTCATTGCTATATTCATTTGGTTTGGGTGTTTGTTGCATCATAATTTTTTAATTGTGCATTGATTAGCATTATCACCTATTCACCCCCCTCTAGGTGATTTTCAACCCTCACAGTGATAGTTTCCTCACATGTATCATTGGCCATCACCAGTCCTTGGTTCAAGAGCTTTACATAGCATGGCTCATATGTTAACTTTCACATCCAAATTCAACCAACAAGTGCAAGCTACACTTAAATCATCAAAACCCAATAAGAGCACGGATGAAATAAAGTAATGTTAGCTTGTTAGAGATTTAGATGTTAGACTGTTAGATCCATCATCATGAGTGATGTTAGGATTGGGAGTATCCATGAATGCAGGTGTTTGGATGGAGGTGAGGGAAGAGAAAATACTCGACATGGTACAAGAGTTACTCTGATACCAAGATAAAGAAGAAGGAGAACAGTAATTTGTGTAATGACAAGGCACCACTAACTATGATTCTTGGTTGTATTTATATACACATATTGATCCCATATTTATACTGATTTAGAAGAAATAATAAGAAACATTGATTGAGAGGGAATAAGAAACACATGGAGCATAAGTCCTATGAGTCCCATGCGTTTTATCTTCATAGAGAGATTTTAGGATCTGCTTGATTTTATGAGAGGTTTCTTCCACATGGATCACACGTTTCACATGAGTCATGTGTTATCATTAATATCTCTAACAAATCTCACTCTTCAACATTCCGGACCCTCTACAGCTTGAGAGAAGAAGCAAGAAAATCCTAAAGGACACTTGGCCTTCAATCCCCCCCCCCCCCGGTTTTGTTTAGGGTTCTTCTTAGGCCCTCTCCTTGATGGTCTCCATTCTAGGGTCAACTTGCAGGCTTCCCAGCGGAGCCATTGACATTGAAGCTCTCCACACCCACATCTGGGTACGATTCCTACTCAGACTTTTGAAACAATGATGTTCATTTAGATTTCACGAATAACTCTCTTGTTCTATTAGATTCTGCATATAACATTCGCACTGACATTATTTCAGGAAATACTCACCAGAACATAATCAATTTATACTCATGCTACTGTCGAGTTATTTTTGAAAAAAATCTAATCTAACACGTTATATTATAACTACACATTAGTGATCCATTGTCACAATACCAGTACATGTTTATTGGAACTCTGGAAAAAAGGCACTCATTGACTGCTTCTGATTGACATTTTCGTTGAAGTAACAAAAAAAAAGATTATTTTTTAAATTATAGAAGAATGAGAGAGTTATATGTAAAATCTACAAGAACGAAAGGAAGGTTTTATGCAATTTATGTTCGATGTGTTTTGAATGTGGAGGGAAAACTTGAGTTTCCCTCTCATTTTGCTTTGATTTTAATCCTACATTGGATAGGAGATAGGCGAATGGGTAGTATATATATTAACTCCTCTCTTGATTATTGTTATGAATAGTTGGGCCATGCCACATTTTCCACATGCGTGCACACATGTCGAACCGCCCCGCGTTGGGTTCGGGTGACGTGCCCACGACCTGCGGACGCGAATGCGGTTCGGTTTAGGGGGTTTCTTGGACCTGCTATAATTTTGTTTTGATTTAATCTATTTAAATTTTATTCAAAATTCATTTAAAATTTTCGGGTTCTGACTATTCTCAAAGTGGAGCGGATCTGCACGATTTCAGAGCTGTTGCAACAACTTGAACGTGCACGATCTTCGCAGGGTCAGTTACAACTACAGGATGTTCTATTGCTATAAATACTAGCCTAATTTGTCCATCCTTAGTACAATAAACAACTATATCCAAACAGATTCTCTCTCTTCCTCATATTTTTACATCAAAACTCTGTCAAAATTTTCGGTGATTATTGGAACTGTTCTTTTCATTTCGGGCAATAAATCTCCATCAGAGCAGAGATCTAACTCATCGTCCTGATCTGGGTGCTGGTGAACTGCAAGGGGTTTTTATCGCTAGAAGAGGAGGTCGTTTCAAGGTCCGAATGTGGGATCAATCATCCTTCTTCTAGGGTAGTGCTTCTGCACGGCTACATCACCCCATACCAGCAAATTTAATTTTTCTTTTAATTCCTTTATATTAGTTGCATGCTCAAGACAAGTATTTAATTTGTTTGAAAAAGTTTGTGACTTAATTTCTTGCATGTTTTAAAATTTAGAATATATATATATATATATATATATATATATATATATATATATATATATATATATAGACACACACACACACATACTACAATCTAGAAGAAAAACTACGCTATTTCTTAATAATTTCCTGCAAATTGATTTTAAGAAATTATTCCAGGCAATTTAATATAACACTTGTTTCTTGCAACAAAATTGACTAAGTAGAACTGTTCTTGTTCTAAGGATTATTTGTCGTAAATCTTACAAGATAACTGTTATATTATCACATGCTACTTTTAATTATGCATCTCTTATCATTAGTTAATTAATTGTTTCTTGCTATAATATTAGTTAACCAAAATAGAATTGTCTAAATTTTTGCAATTATCTGATCCTTGCTAATTTATAATTGCATTGTTTAATTGTTCTCAATTTTGCAGTTAATTATCTTGAATTCCTACTAATTTATTTCTAAAAGTATAGTTGGACTATTTTATTTCTACACATTTAAATGTCTTAATTGAACTGTTAAATCTATACAACTTAAATACTGCTTGATAAAATCTATATCTTGCTAAAATCATTTGTCAAATAATTAAGCAAGATTTATACTCCATTTATTTTGCAAAACTAAATTTAAAAGCTACCAACATAAACTAAATTCTTACATTTTCAAACAATTTTGAAATACATAATTCAAGTTGCACCATCCCATCACTATGGCCAGCTCAGACCAATCCAAGAGTGTAAAACCTGACAAATTTACTGCCACATACTTAAGAGGTGGGCAAACCAGATGAAATACTGGTTGATCACCTTAGGTCTCATTTCAGCCATAGATGACATCATTCTTGCTCCTTTCCCTAAACCATTACCTACCATATCATCATCTGCGGAAACTCCTCCTTCAACTCTTTCCTCTTTCATATAAACCTGAGAAAATTGACTATCACTGTCTCCATAGGATTCTTAGTGCACTCTCGGATAGTCTATATACTATTTATTATGAATATAAAAGTGTCAAAGAAATATGGAATCACTGGAGAAAGAATATGGCATGATGATGCTGGAATCGAAAGATTCGCCTTCTCCTTTAATAATTCATGATGTCTAATAATAAACCTATCAATGATCAACTTCATGAATTTTAAGATTATATTCGACACCTTCAATCGAAAGGAAAATAATTCTCTGATGATTATAAGGTGCCTTGCCTCATTGATAAAGTCCCTCCTACCTGATCAACCTTTTTTGGAGACCTCCGTCACAAGCAAGGTGATCTTACCGTTGTTCAAGCCATTAAGGCAATTTACATAGAAGACCAGCATAGATAAAATTTTAAACCCAAGTCTGAACTAAAAGCTAAAGTTAACTTGGTGGAGGATAAATATAAGCATAAATTCCTGAATTCCAAGGGCAAGAAGTTCAAGAAATCAAATCACTTTCATTCTTCTCCTCATGCAAACTCTTCTTCTTTCAAACCTTCTCAATCTTTCTTCTTCAAATTCAAAACCTTTGGATAGAAGACCGATGAAAGATTCTGCTATATCTGTGAGAGAACAAATCACTTGGCTCCTTAATGTTTCAACCAAAAAAGGAACTAGTTAACCCACAACCAAGAGGAAATAGAGAAAATGGCGGACACAAGGTCAACATGGTGGAATTAAACTCCAACTCTTTTAGGTAAGATTTTCTCTTCCTATTGTCAGCTCTATCACCTTCTCCTCAGACTGGTGGTTAGACTCAGAAGCCAATATTTATATTTGTACTGATTGCACCTGATTTAAATCCTATCAGAAATAATGTGGAGGAAGCGTGAGCCTGGTAGATGACTCCACTAGAGAAATAAGAGAAACTAGACGCATTGATTTAAAGATGACCTTTGAGAAAATTCTCACTCTTCAAGGCGTCCTTCATGTACCTCATTTTGAAGGAATCTGATTAGTGAATCATCTTTTCTTAGAGCTGGCAATAAGATTGTCAAGGAATCAAATAAATTTGTCTTCTCCAAGTCTAGTGTTTTCATTGGAAAAGGTTTTATTTGTGATGGCATTTTTCATCTTAATGTAATCAATTCTTCTAATAATAAAATTTTTATTCCTATTGCTTTGAACATTGAATCTTGTAATATCTGGCATGGAAGATTGGGACATATCAACCTCAGTTCTATCATGAAAATAATTAATCTAAATCTCATTCCTAAATCTTCTTTTGACTCAACTGCTAATGTGAAATTTGTGTTCAAGGCAAACATGTCTGAACACTTTTTCATTCCATCACAAGGAATTCTGAACCTCTCAAACTAATTCATAGTGATGTGTGTGACTTGAACAGAGTTCTCACCCGAGGCGGTTGAAGATTTTTTTGTAACATTCATTGATGATTACTCCAAATTCTGTTACACCTTTCTTCTAAAATCCAAGGATGGAGTCATCGATTGGTTCAAGGTATATAAAGCTGAAGCTAAGAACCAACTTGAAAGAAAGATCAAAATCATAAGTTTGATCGTGGGGGGTGTATACCTCAAATGAAATAATTGAGTACTGCCAAGAGCATGACATTATGCATGAGGTAACTGCTCCCTACACACCTAAGTCCAATGGTGCAACTGAAAGAAAGAACAGAAAATCAATGGATATGGTTAATTGCATGTTACTCAACTCAGGTGTACCCGAGAATCTTTGAGGTGAAGCTCTCCTTTATGTCTGTTTTATCCTTAATAGGGTTTCCCAATGAGACTCCGACGTTACTCTCTATGAAAAAGGGAGAACTCTTAACATCCAATTCTTCAAAGTCTAGGATTGCCTGGCTTAGGCTTCAATACCAGAATTGAAGAAAAGGAAAATCGACCCAAGACTGTTAATGCTACCTTCATTGGATATGCACTAGATAGTAATGTTGACTGATTCCTAGTGGTTAACTTTGAGATAAGTAAAATATCCAATAACACCATCATCAAAGTTAGGGATGTTGTCTATTTTGGGAAAATCTTTCCTCTCAAATCTAAAATCCCTAGTGATTGTAGGCTGTCTAAAATCTTTGAAGGCAAGTCTTCAAATGTGGACCTCACTCAAATACGAAGATTACATTTTCACTCAAACGCGGAGCTTAACTAAGCCCGCATTCCAACTCAAGCGTAGAGCTCAACTAAGCTTGTGTTCCAACTCAAGCACGGAGCTCAGCCAGAGACGCATTCCAACTCAAACGCGGAGCTCACCCCAAGCCCTTGTTCCAACTCAAACGCGGAACTCAACCAGAATCGCGTTCAAACTTAAACACAGAGCTCAGGTAGAGTCGCGTTCCAACTCAAACACGGAGCTCAACCAAGTCCGCGTTTCAACTTGAACATGGAGCTCAGACAAAGTTGCGTTCCAATTCAAACACGGATCTCAGACAACCCCGCAACTCAACTCAAACACGAGCCTGCGAGCCCCACGTTTCAACAACAGATAAGAACCGGCGAGGGTTGCATTTCTATTGTAACTGCCTCATTACTAGGTCAATTAACGCACACGTAATGTGGGGAGTTAATCCCCATTTTGGAGAGATCCTAGGGGACAATTCTACCCCTGAACACCTATATAAATAGCCATGAAAGCTATTGGAGGGGAGGATCTTCTTTTTTTCTAAGGAGCAAATAGCCACAAAGTCAGTAGCTTGGGCTTTCAAGAGAGAGATATAAATTTCTTCTTTAAAAAGAGAACTCCAACACTTCTTGTGTCTAAGTGAAGTGATCTTACATCCTTAAAATGATCCAAGAGAAACTTGTCATTCAACCGGTCAATGGAGAATAAGATTCACTCTCCATCGTCACTCGAAGAACCCAACCTTAGACAAAAGGGAGATTTAAATATCCTTCCCTCTTTTGTAATTGAAATTGTTCCGTTGTAATATTTCATCCACTTAAAGAAATTGTACTTTGCATCTTTCTGACCAAACAAAAGATGACGACTTCACTGGGAAAAGTTTTCTCTACTGACAAGAAAGTCGTGGCGCAAGCTGATGTCAAGCTAATTGGATCAACGGTCGAGCTGCTCATTATCAAATTTGACCAAGGAAAATTTGAAGAATTTCTTTCTTTGGGCTCCGATAGCAGAAAAGCAACGCGGCAAACCGTAGAGTCTCTTCAGAGACCCGATCTCAAGTCTCTTTAGAGACTTCTCCAAGAGTGGCATGCACCATTGCTCACAACGCAAGTAGCACCGTGTCTAGTGAGGTTGTGAAAACCTCCTATGTAGCCCACACGGCCCACGTCAACGTCTTTTTGGAGACCCCCAGGGCTAACGTGCTAGCTCATGCACAAAATAACGATGAAGATCAGTCCTGCCATCTCTCTCCTCTCTAGACTCTACAATTTCAGGTTGCTGTGGTTCCCCACAGCCCCCGAGACTCAATCAAAATACTGAATATCGACAAGGGCGTCGTGCCCTCCGAAAACAAATTGGACATTATACAGTTGCATTCTGCTTTGCAGATACAGAATGCGAGGCTCAGACCCGGGTTTCTTTGAAGCTACACGAGACCCGCGTTCTTGAAACACGCATCTCAACGTCCAAATGTGAGGTCCGCGTTTTTGTTCCAAAATGTGAAACCCGCGTCCATGCAGATATAGAACGCGAGGCTCAGATTCGTGTTTCTCCAAAGCAACACGAGACCCGCATTCTTCAAACGAGCGCGAGGTCCGCGTTCTTGTTCCAAAATGTGATACTTGCGTTCAATCTGTGCTAGAACGTGATTCTCGTGTTCTTACTACTCAACGCGAAGTTCGCGTTCTGAAGCAGATTGTACCAAATTGTGAGGCTAAAACTCGTGTTCAACCTCGGATGGCCAGGATCAAAGCTGATCCAAAACGTCCTCATCCACAAGGATTCAAGCCTAGTCCTTTGGATACCCCTGCAACGGATCTAAGGGATTACTTGACAAAGAAAAGGAGTGTTCATTAAATCACTCCCCAATGTTGTTGTGAATGACTCATCACGATAGTACTCTCTAAATGCCGCTGCAACTCTCATATGAGCAAGCCGTCAGTGTTCAATCGGCTGTCAGCCATCCCAATCTCTAACTCAGCCAAGAGACGCTACTCCAACAAGAAAAATTCATTCTCTGACGTGGAGTACCCTAAGGTAACTTCAAACATGGTGGGTCCATACACTACACAGAGCAAGTCCAAAGGGAAGCAACCGGTCTTCTGCTTTAGTAAGTCTAACGATGAACCTTCTTCTAGTTTGAAAGAAATACTGAGTAAATCAGAAAAAGTGTACCAGCATACTCGCATCCAGACTGGTACAATTGCCCCGGTAAATTATAGTGCCCTAGCCAGAGGTATTGACGTGAACGAGGCACACCCCTGCCATTGCAGAATCACAGGCCTCTAACTCTTCTACAGAGAAAGAAGCCTTCACATACATGGCGGGCACTCCCGAAGAAGTGGCTAAGCGATTCGAAGAGCAGGCCCAAATTCAGAGGGAACAATTCGATATGATTCAGGCTCAGCAAAAATCTATCGACACCTTTAAGTAGATGCTAGCATAGCTGCTTAAGAAGAAGAAAGAGGGTTTAAAAACCAAGGGAAAAAAGAAGAAGGGAGAAAGCTCTTCTTCTGAGGATATTGAGAGAGAAAAACACTCAAACCCTAAGTCCCCCAAACATTCATCTGAAGAGGAAGATGATTTAGAAGGCGGATCTCGTCACTCTAGGAGCATGAGCAATCTAGGGCAACACCTCGAAGACATTGCGCACCGAGGTGACCTTCAAGATGTGGGGGTAGTCTGACCCAACTCAGTGGAATGGGATACAGCTCCCTACCCTCCAATATTCAAGGCACCAACCCTATATACTTTCGACGATATAGGGTCACTGAACCAGCACATATACTACTTTAAATCCCAAACTAGGAGCATAGTATCGAATGATGCTATCATGGCTCATTTATTCTTTGGCGCTCTCAAGGGGGTTACCATTGAGTAGTTCATGAAGCTGTCTGCCGGCTCTATCAAAACTTAAGCTGATTTGGAAAAGCTATTTCTAACTCGCTTCTTTGAAGACGATACAGAGGTAGCAATGCCGACTCTTCTTACCATGAAGCAGAAGAAAGGAGAGTCTATTAAGGCTTTTGTGGAGAGATTCTGGACTATGGAACTCTATTGTCCAAGTGGCATGTCCGAATCCACACTGGTTGAAACATGCCGCCATAACTTACAGATTACACTGCTCGACCAGAGAGGAGTAGCAGAATGTCAGACTTGGAAGCAGCTGGTGTAAGAAAGCAAGCAGACAGAAGAAATAGTCACCCGGGTCAAGGCTGAAGAGAAAGATAGTAAACCAAGACCTGACAAATTAACGCGATGCAATCCAAAGTCATCTTCTCAGGTAAAAAGACAAGATACTCTAGCAACGGAGGTTAAATCACCTTCGACCAATCAACCAGAGGGGGGGAGCTCGTGGCCAAGCACATGTCAGTAAAGCATACTCCTTCAGGGATTAGCATGTGTCTCTGTTCAAGTTACTCCAAAAGAGTAATAAACTCAAATTGCCAGAGGTCAGACCCCTAACGAAGTCAGGAAGATTGATGATCCCAACTACTGTTTATATCACAAGACGTTAGGGCATTCTACAAAGAGCTTATATATCTTCAAGGATGTTCTTCAAGCTCTAATCAACCTAGATGTCCTCAAACTTCGTCCAGAGCAGAAGAAGGTGACAGCTAACATGACTTTAATTTGGCAAAGAACTCCTGTTAGTACCAACCGAAGTAGTTCCCATCTCAAAAAGGGAACTGAGGGTGATCAATACTGATCCCAACAACAAGAAAGAGAAAGGCCTTATCCCTGTCCCTACTTCTCAAGGAGAGATAATGTGGGTTCACTCCGAGATTATCGAAAGCCAGCAAAGAACAACTGTTACGCATAGAAATTTCAAAGGCAAGGCTAAAGCGTCCTCCAGTAATGTGGTGGGTATCTCTACCAGAGAGACTAAGGAATATGTTGCCTACCTCACCAGTTTAGGAGAAAAGGAGTCTATCTTGGATGCTAATATAGGTACTCCTGTTGGCCCAAAAGGTTACACTCTCCATTTGTTTAGAGTTTTGATGATAACAAAACACTTAAGAGTTATATTGGTACTAATAAGTTTGTTCAAGATGAGTTTCAGGTTAGTAATATTTTGAAGGCCATTGTTTAGCTTTTGCAAGACTTTCTAGGTTCATGGAGCAAATAAGGCAAATGGCACAAGAAGGAATGTTCATAGAAGAAAAGGATCTAGCATGACATTGCATGGCTCAAGACTTCAGTTTGGCTCAAGAGACTTCATTAGTTTTATTTTTAGTTTTATAGTTTTTGTTAAAGAATAGTGGATAGGTTGAAGCTCAAATACACACACATAAATTCAATACGTTTAATTTTTGATTGAATCAGTTTTGATTTCAACTACATATATCGGGTTTGGATTTGAACCAGTTTAGTTCTGCTGATTTGCTTGACACCTTTTTACTTTTCGTATCATAACTTTTTATTCTTATATTCAAATAATATGATTCAACTTGGATTTCAAAGATAACTTTCAGATCTAAATTTTTTATTCAATAATCATTTTCAGATTCAAATTTTAAAGATGTCAAATATTTGGTTGAACTCTGTTCTTGTTCTGAAAACAGCTTACAGTTTCTGTTTTGACACCTGTCAGTGTTTTATTGATAACTTTCTCATCCAAACTGATATTGAGTTGATTTCATTGAATTAAAAAGAAGACTTAAAGATCTACAAATTATTCCTATATACCTTATTCTGAATTCGAACGTTCGCAACCTGAAAAATGTGCTCAAAGTTGACCAATCTGCCAGATTGGCAGTAATGGCTAATTTTCTGGAGGCTGATTTTTAACATGTTTTCAAAATGTGTTTAAGTTTAAATAAAATGTGGTTAGCTGTATTAGAGGGTCAATTTCTTCCTCGTATATTCAGGTAAAACTTTTCTATGTTTACTCTTCCTCAATCCTATATAAAGGGGTCATTAGGGTAGAGGTTTTCACAACAAGCATTGGCAAAAATATTCAAAGTTTTCAAAGGCTTTCAAAAGAATTTGGTCCTTGTTTTTGTATTGAAGAATCTCTCATCGCTGAAGTTTTATTTTCTAAACTCTCTAAATTTCATTTTTTTTCCACTTACAATATGTGAGCTTCAATTCTAACCATTGTTCTACAGGGTTCTTGTAAGGGAAAGAGGCTTTTGCAAAAGAGAGTTTGTGGTCTTTTGATCACCAAGAAGTACTTGTGTTCGAGATTGTGGAGTTGGGTACTCCGGTGTGATTGTAACTCTTTGTGAAGTTATAGTGGTTAGAAATCCTTCTAGGTGAAGGCGGGGATGTAGAGCTGGGTGCTCGAACCTCAGAAAAATTCTCGGTGTTTGCGTTTGGTTTACTTGCTCTTATCTCTTGCATTATATTCTTTGCTTAAATTACTTGCTTGTATGTAATTGCAATTAATTTTTAAATTCTGCATTAAATTCACTAGATTAGCATATCACCTATTCACCCCCCCCCCCTCTAGGTGATTTGAATTGGTATCAGAGCCTATACTCCTGATATTAGGTTTAACCGCCTAGGAGTGAGATCTTGGATTGCTAGTCTACATTTGCATTTTCATTTGCACACATTTAGTTTGCACTCATGGATAGCCCTCCTATGTTTGACTTTTCTAGACATGATATTTGGAAGGCCAAGATGAGTTGTCATTTAAAAAGCCTAGGACATCTAGTTTATCAAGCCACTACCAAAGCATCCTTTCACAATGATAGCAAGCATAGAAAGGCCAATGCATTAGCCCTTAAGACACTTAGAGCATCTCTTAATAAAGATCTATTACATGTATTTGCTCACTATGATTCAGCTTTTGCAGTTTGGAGCATCTTGGCTTCTCCCGAGCTACCAAGGATCATCAATAAGTTGAGGAGATCTAGGAGAGACAAGTCCGACGAGCATTGCCTCATGGTCCAAGAGAATGACTCCCTTGAGGTACAATCGGAATCTCAACTAGATGATAGCTCTAGTTCTTATTGTTATGGGTGTTTAGAAGTTCAAACTTTAAATATGGAACTTGCTACAAAGCTTGAAAATTTTTTAGAAAAACATGATCTTTTGAAAAAGAAAAATTTTGAACTAAAAGAAGAAATGAAGGATTTGTGTTCAAATTTTGAATTGATTTTGCAAGAGAAGGAAGAGATTGCTAGTGAACGTGACTCACTTAAATCTCAACTTGACCTTGCCCTAAAGGAAAAGGAATTTTTGAAAACAAAATGATTGTGATGATGTTGTGAAAAATAATGAGATTTTATCTTCAAAATTGGATTTTTATTTTAAAAGATAACCATTCTTTGAAAAATGAAATTGATTTTATTACTAAAGAATTAGATCTTGTTTTAAATAAAAATAAATCTTTGAAAAAGGATATAGATAATCATGTTTGCCATGCTAGTGTAGCTTCTTCATCTAGCACATCTATTGCATGCTCCACTTTATCTTCAACTATTGAAAATGATCTAAATGTTTTGAAGAAAAGTATTGATTGTTTGGGCTCCACTTTGAGCCATTGTGCCATGAACCACACACGCTTGGAATCCTTGGTTCGAAAGAAACAAGTTCCATCTTTGCATGCACACCCTCCACGGCATACACATACTTCCCACGGTCACCACCATCACATGTATGCTCATGTGTACACATGTACACATTGTGGACGTAAGAACCACCTTTCTAGATTTTGTTATGATCGTATATATTATGAAAATTTAGCAAATAATGTTGTTTGGGTTAGGAAAGGTACTAACCCCTATGGACCCAAAAGAAAATGGGTACCAAAGACCACCCCTGTGGTTTTTGATGTAGGTGTGGGCTCTCGCATCACGTGAGAGTGGCGATACCTTGAAGTGGATGTGTTCCGTGCCTAAAGAAAAACAATTTGAATGCATCACTTTCAAGGGGAGTTTGGTGGAGAGGACCACCATTGTTTGGAGAACTAGAGAGGTGCCTTCATCAGTTTTGGTATCATTCTCTAACTCCCGTTTATATTTGCATGTTCTTTTTTTCATGTCATTGATTTATAACATGTCATGTTTTATTATTCATTATGCCTATGCCATGTTTATTAGAATAGTGATATACTTGTTAGTTATTTGAGACACTCTTGTTTAAAATGGACTTATATCATTGTGTTCTCACTTTATTTTTATAACTAATATATATGTCCTAGATCTAATGTACATGCATATACATAATGATCATATGGATGTTTATGATTTTTATTTTGATACTTCATGTTTTGATTAGTATGTTAAATGCCATGATTATTAGACCATTGACATGCATGTATAGCTTTTGAGTTCACCCATGTTTATATTGACACATATGTTGTGTTCTCACCCTTGTTTAGCTATCGTGTCTTTCATAGTTCTATTAGCATGTGGATTTACATAATGATTGTTTTATCTTTGTAATGATGATTTATGTCCCATTTTATGCTACATGATTTTATTAATTTTTTAGATGTTAGTTTTCATTAAAACTAGGATATATACTTGTACATATTATGGGCCACAAATAGATCATTATATGTTTGTGCTTGAACGCTCTTTTGTACCCATTAGATGTGCTAGTATAGTCTAGTTTTGATGATTCATGCATTCTAACTTGTATTCCCTATTTTGGATATGTTTTATAATCTTTTATTTTAACTTCATGTATATGTCTATTTTTGCCAAACTTTAAGATATACATGTATACCCTTTGAGTCATTTGCTTTTCATGCAAATCGTTATTATGGACTTAAATTGTGTTTAGGGATATGTATGTATACTTCTTGTTTTGTCAAAACATACATATGCCTTGAAGTATGAATTGGGTTTAATGAAATTTAGTTTTGATGAGTCTCATGTTTTCATGTTTAAAGGAATACCTTAATTGAGCTTAAGTGCATGTTTTCATGATAGTGTGTTTCACATTACACTTGTACACTCTCCTTATTTGATGGTTTCTCATGATTTTGTTTTCAAGAGTATGATATGTGCTATATAGATTTTGAGTGTTTTTAGTGCCATGTGATTTACATGTGTTTCATGAAAAACAAGTTTGTTTATTCCTTACTTGAAGAATTTCGTACTAGTTTACAAGTTTTTCCATTTAACTAGTTGCTATATTCTTCGTTTTGGTAGAGTTTTTCAAACATACTTTATGTTCAACCTATTTTTGAAAATCCTACCATCTAAGGGTGGTTGGTTGGGCGACCATGCCTTGTATGTTATTATTAAAAATTATTTTAAACATGTGCATGAAATGGGTGGTAGGTTATATGAGGTATACACTTGATCTTATTATTATTTCAATTGGTATCATTGGATCGTTTCAATTGGTATCAATATTGACATTCTTTTTGTATACTCATATATGTTTAATTTGTACTCAATAATATCACAAATTTTAGTTTTGCCAAACTTGATTTTAATGAATATCATATTTAAATTGATTAGTTTTCAATTGGTATCCTAATACAAGCTTATGCATCATTTTAATTGGTATTTCAAAAAGGGGGAGAAGTATTTAAGTTTATATGCATATTTATACAAGAACATAGTTTGGTTAGTTTGATTTTTTATTGGTATCAAGAGCATTATTTCAGAACATGTTCATGTAAAGATTTATTTTAGTATTAAAAGCTTGTTTTATGCATATCTATGCATTGTCATTATTTATTGATTGTTTCCTAACCCTTTTTGATGTATGACAAAAAGGGGGAGAAGTATTGGTGATTTCATGTTTTGATTTCATATTTTGTACATGTTCATATTTTGTACATATTTATCTCATATATGTATATGTAGGTTTCATGTTTTATACATATTCATATATGTATATGCTTTCATGTTTTATACTTGATAAAATAGAGTATCATTTGAGGGGGAGTTTTTATATCCCTTTTATATCTTGATAATATAGCCTATTTGTTTTGTCATCATCAAAAAGGGGGAGATTGTTGGCCCAAAAGGTTACACTCTCCATTTGTTTAGAGTTTTGATGATAACAAAACACTTAAGAGCTATATTGGTACTAATAAGTTTGTTCAAGATGAGTTTCAGGTTAGTAATATTTTGAAGGCCATTGTTTAGCTTTTGCAAGACTTTCTAGGTTCATGGAGCAAATAAGGCAAATGGCACAAGAAGGAATGTTCATAGAAGAAAAGGATCTAGCATGACATTGCATGGCTCAAGACTTCTGTTTGGCTCAAGAGACTTCATTAGTTTTGTTTTTAGTTTTATAGTTTTGTTTAAAGAATAGTGGATAGGTTGAAGCTCAAATACACACACATAAATTCAATACTTTTGGTTTTTGATTGAATCGGTTTTGGATTTCAACTACATATATCGGGTTTTGGATTTGAACCAGTTTTAGTTCTGTTGATTTGCTTGACACCTTTTTACTTTTCTTATCATAACTTTTTATTCTTATATTCAAATAATATGATTAAACTTGAATTTCAAAGATAACTTTCAGATCTAAATTTCTTATTCAATAATCATTTTCAGATTCAAATTTTAAAGATGTCAAATATTTGGTTGAACTCTGTTCTTGTTCTGAAAACAGCTTACAGTTTCTGTTTTGACACCTGTCAGTGTTTTATTGATAACTTTCTCATACAAACAGATATTGAGTTGATTTTAGTTGAATTAAAAAGAAGACTTAAAGATCTACAAATTATTCCTATATATCTTATTCTGAATTCGAACGTTTGCAGCCTGAAAAATGTGCTCAAAGTTGACCAATCTGCCAGATTGGCAGTAATGGCTAATTTTCTGGAGGCTGATTTTTAACATGTTTTCAAAATGTGTTTAAGTTTAAATAAAACGTGGTTAGCTGTATTAGAGGGTCAATTTCTTCCTCTTATATTCAGGTAAAACTTTTCTATGTTTACTCTTCCTCAATCCTATATAAAGGGGTCATTAGGGTAGAGGTTTTCACAATAAGCATTGGCAAAAATATTCAAAGTTTTCAAAGGCTTTCAAAAGAGTTTGGTCCTTGGTTTTTGTGCTGAAGAATCTCTCATCGCTGAAGTTTTATTTTCTAAACTCTCTGAATTTCATTTTCTTTTTCCACTTACAATATTTGAGCTTCAATTCTAACCATTGTTCTACAGGGTTCTTATAAGGGAAAGAGGCTTTTGCAAAAGATAGTTTGTGGTCTTTTGATCACCAAGAAGTACTTGTGTTCGAGATTGTGGAGTTGGGTACTCCGGTGTGATTGTAACTCTTTGTGAAGTTATAGTGGTTAGAAATCCTTCTGGGTGAAGGCGGGGATGTAGAGCTGGGTGCTCGAACCTCGGAAAATTCTCGGTGTTTGCGTTTGGTTTACTTGCTCTTATCTCTTGCAGTATATTCTTTGCTCAAATTACTTGCTTGTATGTAATTGCAATTAATTTTTAAATTCCGCATTAAGTTCACTAGATTAGCATTATCACTTATTCACCCTCCCTCTAGGTGATTTCAACTCCTTCCATGTTGAAGATCTGATCCGGCAAGCAATACTTGAAACAATATGGTCAGCTGATGGCAAGCTTCTTTCAACTAGTGAAGGAGACAACCGAGCAGTCCACAAAGCAGCCCATGGACAAACAGAAAGAGCTTCATTATGTGAAAGCCCTTCAAAAAGATAATGCAAGACCATTAACTCTCTTCCGCTTTGATGTTTTGGCTCAGCTGGCCAACATCTCTGCTTGAATCACTCTGTCTGAGCTTCTTAGACTTTCTAAATTCACAAGAAAAGCTCTAAGAGAAGCATTAGAAGATTCTGAGATTTTCTTAACCCAGATTCCTGCCATCCCAGAGGAGGAAGACGATGGTCACTGTCATCAGACCTCCATACGTTCCCTATGCATCACATTCTCTCCAAAGGATATGCAATAAAAGGAAACATGATAGACTCTTATATTATATAAGGTACATTGGATAATCTAAAGTGATCCATATTCAGGTTGATCCAGGATCCGCGTTGAGCATATGCCCCGACGAGTCATGCAGCACGTAGGGATTTCCACCCATCGATTGAGCATTACATAGACTACCATTTATGATTTCAATGCCAATGGTACACGTCCGATGGGCAAGATCAAACTCAGATGTCAGATTGGGGATTTGAAGTCTGAAGTGACGTATTATGTCATTTATACCGACACATCTGACAACTTGCTACTGAGACGATCATGGATCCACCACAACTCTTTTGTTCCGTCTACCCTTCATCAGGTAATAAAATATGTTGATGAATAGGAAAGAGTGAGAACATTGATTGCTGAGAGACATCCGTTCAAAGGGGTAGAGAATTACTTCACTGACTCCCTCCTTTACTTAGATTCTCTTGAGATTGATGAGAATCTCCAGCAAGAAGAACCAGACACTGGCAATGAAGCGGATACAGAATCAGAGGCAGAAGAAGAATGTCTCTGGGTAGTAAATCTCAAGTAACGAGCATTGATAAGCTCGATTTTAATACCACTACCAATGTTGAAGGCGAGTGGTTTATCAATGAAGATTTAGATTTGGTTAACTTTTCTGTGTTTTCTTCTGATTCTATACTGTTGACACTAATACTGACGTGGATAATAACCAATGGTCAGCAGTAGATGCTCTGACAACATTGCATGTACCAATCAAGTCATCTTTCATGATGCACAAAAATATTAGCGATGCATAAGGAGCTTTCTTCGAAGTGCCAGCTAAACGTAAAGGTCAAAAGCCGATTCTTTTCGGGAAAATCGCGTCTGAACCAGTTACTCGTGAAAGCTTGAAAGACAATCCTGAGTTCCCACAGTTCTCCCATTATGGCCCAAATGCATGTCGTGTGATGGAGAGTATGGGTATGACCTGACGAAAAGGTCTGGTTTGAACTTGGTCAGGGAAGGCGAACACTGCTCCGATCTTTAGCCCCAAAAGAGAGGCCCCTGACTACTATCATCAAACTCGGAAGGGGTTGGCTACGTGTCAACTCTAATCCCCTGGGGCTCCGAGTCTGAAGAATCATTATATAACGATCACTCGTCAGGCGCGCCATCATGGGATTCAGATATCAGTGTCGGCATTATCTTCAAAGATCTTTTAGTGAATATGGTTTTAACTAGCCATATGGAGGATGAAGATGAGGATGAAAAAATGATCCAGTCAAACACCAATCCCTGGATCAAACACTTGAATACTCTATGGGACATCCTCTTCGAGCAACGCGAGCCACCCACAAATGTTAAAGTGATTCAGATCAACCTAGGAGATAAGGTTAACTTCAAACCCATCTTCCTAAGTGCAAGCTTACCGCTCTCTAAGATAGAAGACCTAATACATCTTATACAAGAGAACATAGACGTCTTCGCTTAGAATTATGGGACTTGCTCTGACTTGCTCTGACTTGATCCTCAAGTGACTATGCATCTGATTGCAAAATCAAAGTGATATGAGAATTACTGTGTAGCTTTGGGCTAACGAGTCGTGTTCACGAGGAGGAATGCGATAGAAGCTTTTCGGTGTTTTTGTTAAGTAACAAAATTGTGTCTTTCTTTTAAGTTGAAAAAGAGAATGGAGAGAAGGAAAATGATTAAAAGAAAAATTGTAAATTTGGAGAAGGCTTTGGAAAAGGTGATTTAAAAAGCTTTAAAAAGTGATTTGTTGTTTTTAATATACGAAGGAGATCTGGGCTCACTATCTCACTACCCAATGATTTGTTCTTCTCTTAAAATCTTTAGTGCCTCAACTTGATCATAGGTAAAACTTAAGCTTGAATTTAGAAAGTTTTAAGCAAAGCAAATATGATAGTTTGGAAAAGTTAACTCTTTTCTTTACAAAATCATCTTGAGTTGAATGTTAAATCATCAAGTGTTTCAAGCATGAAATAAAAACAAGTTCAAGAGAAGTTTCAAAAGAAATAGAAGTTTAGAAATCTAAACCCATCCTCATGTGCCTTCAAGAACACTTTCAAAGAAGAAAGGCTTTAGTTTAGGCATGCAAATGATTCATTAGGTCTATTCATCAAAAACCATTCAAAAGAAGACGGATCAGAGAGAGGAACAATAGTGAGCCCAGAATACTAATTTAGCTACTCATGAAAGTTGAAAAAGAATGTATGAAAATAAAGCTAGACATACCGTGAATTGGAGTGGAAGAAGAGAAAGCTAGATCCTTTTATTGCTGTCACTTCAATCTTCATATTACAAGCACTCAATTCCTCTCTCTCACTGGTATTTGATCTGAACTACAAATTACAAAACAAAGTTACAACTTCTATACTATCGAACAAAGAGCCTAAAACCTTAAAGAATAAACAAAAATTCTAATCCTAATCTTTGCTAATTTTTCAGTACAAAACTCTGCCTTTTATAGGCAAAAACCCAGAGGGAAGGGAGTGAGGAGATAAGGGGAGCAAACGCTCCCCTTATCTCCACCAACAAGCCGCGAATTTGCAGCAAAGCTGCAGATCCGCAGCCAGGATGTGGCCAAGTGGCCACATCCCGGTAGAGCGACGGCTGGCGTGGACTTGGGCTCCCTTTTGTCTTGTTGGATTCACTGTTACAGCTCCCAGATTTGACGAAACGATCTTTGATTTGTTGGCTTCAACCACTTGATTTGGGAAAATTCATTTCAACCAGTTCTCAACCTCTCTGATTTGCCAAGATCTACCCTGATTCTCTTATTTTGAATTTATTCTGAATTAAATCAGAATTTGATGGGCTTTTGGGCTCATTTCTCTTTCCTATCCTTTAGCAATGAGCCTGCATTTTATAAAGAAAAATAAGACTTATTAATATGAATTATTTAGATAATAAGCATGATAATGTGACAATATGTATGCAATATATGTGACCGATCACACCCCCACACTTATCTTTTGCTCGCCCTCGAGCAAAATATCAAAACTAATCCTAATCAATTATTAGACCACTTTCGCAAGTCACTCGATTGCACTGAGCATGCGTAACAAGCCGTTAAACCTCTAGAATATCCCTAGAAGACGAGTTTTGTCTCGTGAGGGTTTTCAGTGGATTGCACCCACAAAATCCATAAAGAAAGAGAAAAAATGGTAGTATTTTTGAAAAGCATTTTGAAAAGAGAAATATTTGAAGTATATTTGTAAGAGTTCAAGTAATCTATAAGTTATAAGAATATCAAACTTTTCATTCCTAGACTTAGTCTCTATTCAAAACATGTCATCAATTAAAGTAAGGAGTCAAATTGTATTTCTCATCTAGTCTATTACTTTACCCTGAGTCATATATGCACCATCGTGACCGTGAAATTTGACTAAGAGTTCTTTAACATTAACTCCTATGCCTTATTTATATTTATTTTTGGTGGTATTTATTCATCAATTTCATTAGGCTTTCTAATCTGCCCATATAACGAGCCTTTAGTCGGTGACACCCAAACTGGATAGTTTTAGGGCACCAAGTGAGAAAACACCCCTAAGGACTTAAACACTCGAGCAGACAAGGCCACGAAATAAAGAATTTTTATTTATAAAATATACCCCTTTTAGGCATGAATACTTATGCTTCATGAGGCACAAATACCCAGCTTAATCAGAGGATTTATATATATATTTTTTTCTCTCAAACTTATCTAATTATCTTTTGTATAAATACCAAGGCTTTCTTAGGCCAAAGCACCTAGCTAATCAATAATTAGATTTGTTTATTTTTCATAGATATACATATATATTTTTTTCTTTTTTTCTTTTTTTATAAGGCATAAGAGTCTTTGTTTTTGAACCTAAGTGTGTAAGTGTATAAAGTGTGCATATTTCATCAAGGTAAAGATCAAGACTAAATTACTTTCACAAATTTTCTTCCAAACCCTAAAAATCAAACAAGTCATCTTATTTTGACCAAGTGTAAGAAATTCTAAGTATGATTTTTCTATTCCTTAAAATTGACTTAATTTCTTACAAAAGATATATCAAAATATTGTTCTTACCTTTCAAAAAGTTATATATATATATATTCTTTGTTTTCTTCTAATTTTTTTAGTTTAATATTTTATATTAGTCATGTTAGAGCCCTCCCTCACACTTATCTCATGCATTGTCCCCAATGTATGAAAAAAATGTATAGATGCATGAAATGAAATGTAAAAAAGGTGCATATATTATTCAAAAATATGTACAATATCAAGTTTCTCCCACACCGGGATCTTTTTCGGTCTCATCCCTCTAGCTCTCTTCCCATCATTCCAATGGGTCCTCTTTATAGGGCATAATGGGGAGGCCAATTTTTTGTCATTTTATCTCTCTTCCTCCCCAGTCTCACCTTCTTTAGGTATTTCTTCCTCATATTACTACATTTATTATTCAAAATTAATCTCCACCACACTTTTCAGTTGGAACTTCCTCATTATGAATGCCTAGAAATTCTAACTCAGCTCCATATATCTCCTCAAAGTTTAAGTCAACACTTTCTCCTAGAGATGTGTAATTAACTAAAATATCCCTAGTTGGTTCATCCAAACACATGAGTTCTCCTTCGAAGAGGTTTTTAAAGAGTATGTCAATCGGAGGTTCTTGATTATATTCTCATGCGATATATTATTGGTTGGCTCATTAAAAGTGAAGATATTCAAATCAAGTTTTCCTTTTTTAAAGGGTACTCTAAAATTAGGATCTCCGATATATGCCTTCTCATTAAGATAATCCCATTCATTCTTAAATAATTCATTAAGAAACAGCGACTCATTCTCTATGCCTTCACTTTCTTCATCACAATTATTTTCAACAAAGTTTACCTCAAATGTTTTGTCTCTTATCTTACGAGGTTATTTTTCTAAGTTGAAGACATTGACTTCTCTAGTCATGTCTCCAAAGGTTAATCTCATAGACCCATTATTACAATTGATAATAACATTAGCAGTAGTAAGGAATGGGCGTCCTGAGATAACAGGAGTTTGAGCCCTAGGATTGGACACATGTTGTGTCTCAAGAACTATGAAATCAATTGGATAGATAAACTCCCCGACCCGGATAAGGATATCATTAATTTCTCCCTTTGAAACTTTTACAAAACGATCAGCCAGTTGGATCGTGACTTGAGTTGGACTAAGATCGCCCAACCTGAATTGTTGATAAATTGAGAATGGAAGCAGGTTGATACTTGCTCCCAAGTCAAGAAGTGCATGACTAATCTCGGCTTGTCCTATAGTGCAGGCAATGGTGGGATAACCCGGATCCTTATACTTGACAGGGATCGGACCCGATAATAGCTCACTAATGTTAGTGGCTCAGAAGACTTTCTTGGGTACATTAGTCTTTCTCTTCTTGGTGCACATGTCCTTAAGAAATTTTGCATAGGATGGGACTTATTGGATGGCATCAAGGAGTGGCACATTTATCTTCACTTGGTTAAATATCTCAATTATTTTATCCATGTGTGGATTCTGCTTGTTGTTCTTTAGCCTATTAAAAAATGGTACTATAGGCTTGTACACCTGACTGGTTGACTTATCTATTTCAGATTCGTCAGATTTGAAAGGATTGGGACTAAATGAGGTGAATACTGGTGTGTGATTGTGCTGACTGGGATTGGGTGGTGTTGACACTTGGTTATCAACTTTCTTTTCTGACCTCAATGTACGAACAACATTATATTGATTCAATGATTGATCCTCAATCAAATGAGCTTGTTGAGAATTCCAAGGATTCATAATTGGTTGACTGGGTAAGGTACCCTTTTGCCTCTCATGTTGTGGATTTGCTAATTGGCTCATTTGACTCTCTAACCTCTGTATTGCTTGCATGAGGGAATCTTAGTTTTTCATGTACCTTTCCATATTTCTCTCAAAATCAGTCATTCTCCATTCAAGTTGAGGATTCTGGAAGGAAGATGGTGGAGCTTGGTTGAAAAAATTTTGTTGATAATGTTAAAATTGTTGGGAGAATTGTGAGGGTGATTTGGAGAGTTTGGTTGATGATTGGAAGAATTATTAGAATGATGAATGTGGCTTGCATGGTTTGACCGTGGGTGGTTATTGTTATTTTGGCTCTATGAGAAATTCGGGTGATTTCTCCAGCCAGGATTGTACGCTGGAGCATAACGATCATTGTTTGGCCTTGAAAAGGCCGCATTCATCGGTTCTGAAAAGTGTTGTTGAGCTTGAAACACAGGAAACTCCTCAAATACATGATTCATGGCCTGACAATAAGTACAACCCGGAGTTGAAAATTAGTTTGGGCTGACTTGATTGACTGGACTTGGTTCCTTAGTTTCTAAGGCTTCTAATCTTCTCGCTAGGTTAGCTAACTTAGCCTCGTTAACTATGGATGATTCAATAGAATGGAGACCTTCTTTTAAAGAGATGGAGTTTGGATTCCTAGAGCTTTCACTAGCAGGTTCTCATTGGATGGTCTTTTCAGCTAGATTCTCATATAAATCCCATCCTTCATGCTCATCCTTCTGCAAGAATCCCCTTGGCACATGCTTTCTAAGAGGGTCTTGGTTGAGTAGTCTAAACCGTCATAAAGAATTTGGCATTGTTGCCATTTCTCTATTCCATGATGAGGACATTGGATAAGGAGGTCTTTGAAGCGTTCAAAGTACCTCCAAAATGATTCACTAGGTTCTTGTTTGAACTGCATGATGTTTTTCCTAACGAGAGCAGTCTTATGAATTGGATAGAATTTCTTCAAGAAGACCTTGATGAAACCATCCCAGGATGTAATAGAGCTGGTTGCTAAGCTATAGAGCCATTTCTTGGCTAAGTCCTTAAGAGCAAATGGGACAAATCTCAACCTAATAGCACCATCTGCAAGGTGTGAGATTTTCATCATTAAGCATACTTCCTCAAATTCTCTTATGAAGAAATAAGCATCTTCTGACTCTAAGCCATGGAACTTAAGGAGTGTATTGATGAACTGTGGCTTAAGCTCAAAGTTGTGTTTACCAACCGATGGAAGTTGGATGCAGGATGGAAGTGAGGTTCTAATGGGATAGAACCTATCCTGCAAAGATGTCAGTTGAGCCATAACCAAATCTAGTCTTGGTTCGAACTTGGGTGATGATGTGTTTCTAGTTAATCTAGATGAATTAGGGTCTCTTGACCACACTTGCATACACAAACACAATCACAAACAAGTTCACCAATGGTCAAGAAGAGAAAACAACCAAGCCTAGTCTAAGGAAACCTTGACCTAGACAACTCCTAACTGGTTGATTGTTCATAGGAGGTATAATGCAGACATTGATCACAAGCTAATTAGCCAGGTCAGGGCAAGATTGGTGGGAGGTATCCGTGCAAAAGCGACGGACCTAGTTAAGCCAAACCACCAGCCTTCGGCGTTTCGCCCCTCAATCCCTTTCCTAAATATTGATTTGACAGGAGTCAAATTCTAACACCTTCTCCCTTAGGATAATCTCCTAGTGAGTTTGAGATGTCCCTACGGCTAACGTCTATCAACTTTTACTTAGGCTTAGGTTGTGCGTGCTTGGAGATGGTTTGTAGACTAAGGAAGGGTAATGACTTTCCCACCTTATCTTGATTTGGGTTTTGCCTTTAGAATTGATTGTGCAAAGTGTGCAAGATATAGAAAAGTAACATTTAAAAGCAAATATCACCCAAGAATGTTTCCTAAACTATATGCCATGCATACGTACCTTGTCTCCAGCTATCTTCAACTATAATTGTAAAATAAACGTAATTAGACAAATGCCTAGAATGCAAGTCTAAACGTTTTTTTAAGCAATTAACAATCACTCAGATTACTGTTAGATTAAAACAGGGATTGCGAATAGCAGATATAGCAAGAATAATAACACACAAAAACTTTATTTTTGCAAGCAATATGTCCTGCAAAAAAGAGTTTTAGTAGTCCAACAAAAATTTTAACTTTTACACTTGCAATTTCTTGAAATTCAGTTTCCTACTTTTGAGAGTAGGGGCACAGAATAGCAAGTCTTCTCCTGCAAAGTTTGAATACTAAATCTGAATCTTGACGTCCCTGAAACAAGATACCAAACTTATTAACAAATAAATACACCGTTCCCTCCCCAGCAACGGCGCCAAAAATTGATTACAAAATCAAAGTGATATGAGAATTACCGTGTAGCTTTGTGCTAACGGGTCGTGTCTACGAGGAGGAATGCGATAGAAGCTTTTCGGTGTTTTTGTTAAGCAATAAAGAATGAAATTGGTGTCTTTCTTTTAAGTTAAAAAAGAGAATGGAGAGAAGGGAAATGATTAAAAGAAAATTTGTAAATTTGGAGAAGGCTTTGGAAAAGGTGATTTAAAAAGCTTTGAAAAGTGATTAGTTATTTTTAATATACGAAGGAGATCTGGGCTCACTATCTCACTACTCAACGATTTGTTCTTCTCTTGAAATCCTTAGTGCCTCATTTGATCATAGGCAAAAACTTAAGCTTGATTTTAGAAAGTTTTAAGCAAACAAATAAGATAGTTTGAAAAAGTTAACTCTTTTCTTTACAAAATCATCTTGAGTTGAATGTTAAATCATCAAGTGTTTCAACATGAAATAAAAATAAGTTCAAGAGAAGTTTCAAAAGAAATAGAAGTTTAAAAATCCAAACACATCCTCATGTGCCTTCAAGAACACTTTCAACGAAGAAAGGCTTTAGTTTAGGCATGCAAATAATTCATTGAATCTATTCATCAAAAACCATTCAAAAAGAAGAGGGATCAGAGAGAGGAACAATAGTGAGCCCAGAATACTAATTTAGCTACTCATGGAAGATGAAAAAGAATGCATGAAAATAAAGCTAGACATACCGTGAATTAGAGTGGAAGAAGAGAAAGCTAGATCCTTTTATTGCTGTCACTTCAATCTTCAGATTACAAGCACTCAATTCCTCTCTCATTGGTATTTGATCTGAACTACAAATTATAAAATAAAGTTACAACTTCTATACTATCTAACAAAGATCCTAAAACCTTAAGAATAAAAAAAATTCTATTCCTAGTCTTCGCTAATATTTCAGTACAAAATCCTGCTTTTTATAGGTAAAAACCCAGAGGGAAGGGAGTGAGGAGATAAGGGGAGCAAACGCTCCCCTTATCTCCACCAACAAGCCACGGATCCATGGCTTTGGCCGCGGATCCGCAGCCAGGATGTGGCCAAGTGGCCACATCCTGGTGGAGTGACGGTTGGCGTGGACTTGGGCCCCCTTTTTTCTTGCTAGATTCACTGTTGCAGCTCCCAGATTTGACGAAACAATCTTTGATTTGTTGGCTTCAACCACTTGATTTAGGAAGATTCATTTCAACGGTTTTTAATCTCTCTGATTTGCCAAGATCTGCCCTGATTCCCTTATTTTGAATTTATTCTGAATTAAATCAGAATTTGATGGGCATTTGGGCTCGTTTCTCTTTCCTATCCTTTAGCAATGGGCCTGCATTTTATAAAGAAAAATAGGACTTATTAAAATGAATTAGTTAGATAATAAGCATGGTAATGTGACAATATGTATGCAATATATGTGACCGATCAGCATCGCCTGAACATCTGTAATATTCCTAGTTAGTAATACTATATTTTTATTTTTCCTAAAGTATTTATTTCAATTTACTGATTATTTTTTTAATCAACTTAATTTATTATTATTATTAAATATGCAAATTATTTTTAAGATAGTAAATGATATTTTAACTTTATGCATATTTTACCATTATTTCTTATCTGTACTTGTAGTTTCTTATTTATATTATTTCTAATATCATTCTTATTATTTACTGATATTATTAGTGGTAGTTATTACCATTATTATTCTTCCATTATAATTATTATTTATTGTTATTACTATTAGTGTTATTCTTATTTATATTTTTGGTGTTATTATTTATTATTAGTGTTACTAATTACTATTATTATTACTAATATTATTTTATGTGTTGCTATTATTATTATTATTAATATTATTGGATTTATTTATTAGTAGTAGTACTATTCCTCCTCCTTTTATTCGTTTGATTCATACCCATGACCCATTCTCTCTACCCATTACCCTATATCCTACCCACTACCCACATCCAATTATCCAATAACCCAATCAACCCATTAACCCACACCCATATTAGCTTAACCCTAATCAAATCCTTAACCTAATCATTATCTCCCCTTCCTCCTCAACTTCCTAGCCGCCACTACCCTTACCCAAGCGCCCACTGCCACCCTCCACCTCCTCTCCAGCAGCGCACACCCCCGGATCCTCCTCCAGTCCGTGCCCCTCCCCATTGCTGTCGAGCTCCAGCAGCAGGGACAACCCCATGGCAGCATCTCCAGCTCCCACTTGTTCGTGCCTTCCAACCAGGCCGTGACCCGACAACCGCCCAACTCCCTGGCAGCTCCCCAATGGCCTTCCCTTCTCCCTAAGCCCCAGGCCAGACCGAGTTCCTCCCTTGCTGTATACAGCCAAGCCCGGATCCCTCTCTGTTCTGCGCCCAACAGCAGGCCAAGATCACCCCTCCTCCATGGCCGGATATCTACCTCAGTCCAAGCACCCCAACTCCCTTTTCCTAGCACACACTCCACGACAATGCACCAAGTCCCATTGGCTAAGTCCCCTTGCAAACACCCACCAAGGCAAGCCAACCACTCCATGAAATACCTTCCTCTGAGCCATTTTTTGTCTCTCCGTGTGTCGTCGTTGATCACCGTCGGTGAGCGCGAACGCACCCACGCCTTTCACGATGAGATCCTCTGTCCGTCAACATCCTCCGCGCCCCCAACACCTCTGCCAGAGCCTCCCTCGGCGGGCCGCAAGTTGCCCCGAGGTAAGTGCATTAAAATGTGTAAGGGTAAACTTGTAATAATTGGGAAGTGTGTTTAATTGTGTTGTGGGTGCGTGAGTGTGGTTGTGGTATGCATGCATGTGTGCATGTATTTATGCATGGACTTGTGATGTGTATGGGTTTTAATTCATGTAAGTGTATGTACATATGTATATATAAGTATGTCGAGATGTATGAATGAATATAAGCATATATACGTGTATGTATGCGTGATTGTTAGTTTATACATATGTACATATATGTATGTACAGAGGTATATGTATGTGTGTAGGTGTACACGTATGTGTCTGTGTGCACGTGTCAGTGTAGCGTGCATTTATGTTTATATGTATGTGTTCGTTGTGTGTTACAGCATTTAAGAGTCATTTGTGCGATCCAAACTCGGTAATGGAAGATTCGAAGTTGTATCCATTCTGGACCCGATACAATGACGATTCGAAGACCGATTCATGGGATGATCCGTAGACAGTACCGGTTCGTGCAGTGAAGACCAGAAGGCGATTCAGTTCCAAAACTGTGTCATTTCATGTGAGTATTTGTTCTTGTGTATTTACCGTTGTTAGTATGCATTTACATATTACTCTTATCATTTCATGTGACTTTCTTTAATATTTTGTCAGTTTTATTACTTGTATCACTTCATGAGACATCAATGATTGTTCACTTTAATTACGTAGTCGACTTGAGCTTGTATCAGCGTCATTTTATGTGTTATTAGTTTGTCGTTGTTGGCTTAGGCCTTAGTGTTGATACACCTTAGACCGTGACTTGACTCGGCTCGATCTTGAGGTTGATATAGTTATATTAGTTATTAGAATTGGCATTCATGTATTTGGTATTATTCTGACCGGAACACTTATGGATGTTGTGGACAAATATATATGACGTTTCTATATCGATATGAGATGATTTAGAGATACCACAGATAATAATCAGATTTAGTTGAGGTTAGACATATCGGGACTCGATGTTTTATCACCAAGATATTAGTATTCATGTTAGATCTTACTAGTTGTTTATTATTCTGGATTCAGAATTAGTGCGAGGAAAGTTGGACCATGATTTGGATTGATCTTGAGTTATAATTGATCTGGGATTTACGTTCTTTATAATGAAGCCTGATCTGTATTAAGATGAGATTGACATAGCTGGATTTATAGCTATAAGTATTTGAGATTTATTTAGATGATATTTTATTGATGTTTAGTATCAGAGGTAGATATTCTACACCATATGTTGTTGAGGATGATTCCCTTACTTCGTTTTGATTCCTATATCCGTTGACTTCTTGATCTCGAAGGTATACCTGTGCTTCATATTTAGTTATGATTACTTTTGAGCTATTGTGATAGTGATCTATTCGATATCGGTGATCTTGTACTTTAGAGTATCAGATAGCATTCATCACTTTATCAGTTATTGGTGAGATTATTTGTTGGTGATCATATGATGTGTTCAGAGTCTATAAGAGTTGGTAGATATCTGTATCAGTTACCAATTGTTAGTGACACTATTGTGTTAGTGGCTATATCTTGAGTATCCTATTTCAGATGTCAGATATTAGTTGTCAGCTACTCAATTATCAGATATCAGTTGTTAGTTGTCAGATTATCACCTATTATTGACGTCACTAGTTATTGGAGATATCAGTTACTCTTTAATAATAACTCATATTATTACTTGTTAATAAAAGACACCATAACCCAGGGAACAGGGGTAATTGCCTGATGATGCATGTCGTGTATTTTGGAAGACTTATTATGGTACCGAGTTGTAGGTTTCAACTATGGGGAACCAAGGTAGTACTGGCTACCTAATTATTCAGTTGTCAGTTGTCAGGGCTATGCCCGGATTACGGTACCACACTAGTTGTCTTTTCGCGTGAGGCTGTGGTCTCAGTTATTAGAGCCTTGCGGCTTGTCCTGGTTCAGCACCAGGGGTGTTAAACCATGGTACCGGACATGCACGGTACCCTTCTAATACACATACACTACATTGGCAGGCAGTTACATCAATGATAACTTTGTTTGATATGTGGGAAAACGGCTATGGTATGGGACACAGCTAAGTACTACATTAGTTAGGTTAATAATAACCAAGCAGACTAGTGACATATGCCAGGTTACACATCTTGACAATTTACAGTTGTAGTAGTTGCCTATTATCTTTATACATGTTGTTAATCAGTTATCCTTAAGTTATCTATTTATCATGTTATTTAGTTATCTTATGTCTGAGTTTATCTTATTATTATTCTATGCACATTGTTTATGTGCACGAGCACTTTTCTTTACACACACACTCACCAGGTAGCTTTCTGACAACCTTAGATTTGTACGTACAGATATTGGACGCTTTGTTTCTATTGTTCAGGTGTTCGATGAGACCATACGCTTCGTGAGGAGTTGGAGTTTCTTCCTATTTGATTCCGGTATTCTTATCTTTCCTACCTTCTTGTTATTTCCTGATTCTTGATATATTAGATTCATTCGTTATTCCAGTTCTTTGTTTATATGATATCATGCGTGGAAGATTATGTGTGATATTGCAGTAATCATGATTCATTATAGTTTTGATTTATAGCTTGTTTCAGGATACTCAAGGCTTAGCGCATATGCTGAGGCATTTTCCTTACGTATATGCGTCGCCGACTCGCGTCGCGTCTCTGCTCCAGGTTATTTTGGGAAGCGGGCGTGATAAGATTTTCTTGGTATCAGAGCCTAGGTTTTCGACTTGCGATGCTAATTTCCTACTTTCGCTGTTCGCAAGAGAGACCTAGTTCTTACTGGTAACTTGAAACTAGCTATAATTACACTGCAATATACATATACCATCCATATTATGATATTCAGTCTATTTGGAATTAGCCGTCCTTCCTTTGGAAATCCTTATCTTTAATCCTTTGATATCCTTGATTTCTACCCCTTTTAGAGTGATCCATATTTTCATCTTGCTTCTCTTCCTCCTTCTCGATTCTATTTCTTGACTTTATCTCTTGAGATTGGTACTCCTTGCTGAAGCCAGTAGTATACATCAGAGTGACGCAGCAGAAGCGTGGTGAATTTGTGATGTGTAGAGAAGCAAAGTGAAGCTTGTTTGTCTTCTCCTTTGATTTTGAATTCTTTTTACCATTCCCTGCTTTATTTTGATTTCGAAGACGAAATTTTTATAAGGTGGGTGGAATGTAATATCCCTAGTTAGTAATACTACATTTTATTTTTCCTAAAGTATTTATTTTGATTTACTGATTATTTTTTAATCAACTTAATTTATTATTTTTTCTTGTGATTATTATTATTATTAAATATGCAAATTATTTTTAAGATAGTAAATGGTACTTTAGCTTTATGTATATTTTACCATTATTTCTTATCTATACTTTTGTTTTCTTATTAATATTATTTCTAATATCATTTTTATTATTTACTGATATTATTAGTGGTAGTTATTACCATTATTATTCTTCCATTATAATTATTATTTATTGTTATTACTATTAGTGTTATTATTATTTATATTGTTGGTGTTATTATTTATTATTAGTGTTACTAATTACTATTATCATTACTAATATTATTTTTATGTGTTGCTATTAAGTATTATTATTATTAATATTATTGGATTTATTTATTATTAGTAGTAATATTCCTCCTCCTTTTATTTCTTTGATTCATACCCATGACCCCATTCTCTCTACCCATTACCCTATATCCTACCCACTACCCATATCCAATTATCCAATAACCCAATCAACCCATTAACCCATACCCATATTATCTTAACCCTAATCAAATCCTTAACCTAATCATTATCTCCCCTTCCTCCTTGATTAAGACGAGAAAGGTGTATGTAATGTATCGATGTATCCTTTCCTATCTCCGCTATAGCATAAGGCTATACCGAGTCAATTCTCAGGAAGAGCTAGCGATGGAAGCGTTACGAATCGTAGTGAAGTTGTTAAACGAGAATTCTTCTATGCTAATAAAAATAGTGAATCAAATGAAAAAGAAACTAAAGAAAAGGTGGTTATGTTCATGGTGGAAAAGTTGGAAAAGAAATCAAGATTGGATTTGGACTAACAACTAAAAGAATGAAACTTGAAGAATCAAACCATGACTAGCTTACCTTACTACCTTGCCAAAGCTTACCAAACTCCGTGATAGTGAAGGCGTGCCTCATGTTGTCACTCCATCGGCGTAGGTTTCGTCTTGCGTGTTGATCTAATTACTTTCCCATTGCATGAAGGGTGGTTTAACCCATCGGAGAAGAGAAGACCATCCAACTTGCAAGATGAAATAAAGCGATCACCCATGAGTTAGTGAAGATGGCAAGGCTAGTGGTTAGCTAGTACATGGAGAAAGAATTAGCTACAAGCCATTAACAAATAAAAGCAAAGCATGAAGTAAATTGCAAGGAATTAAAGCAAGCAAGTAAAGAAAGCAAGTAAAGAAAGCAAGTAAACTAGAACCAAGCTCAAGTAGAGGAAGGAGAATGGATGAATCCTTGTTGCTTCAAGTTGTCACACCTTGATTACACAAGCTCTCTCTCTCACAATCTCTCTCTTTTACAAAGTATCTAGGGAAGAAGAAGAGGGATCTAAAGAACTAAAACCTAGAGAAAAATCCTACTAAAAATTACAACAATATACTAATTTTCCTCTCTTCTCCATTCAGTCTTTTCTCGCAGGTCCATGTCCAGTATTTATAGGCCTCAGGTGAAGGATCCAGAACCTAGTTTGTTGGCGCAAAATCCGGGATCCAACGGCCTACAAACTGCCGCAGATCCTCAAGGATCTCCCAGATTCCACCGCAAAATCTGGGTCGTTGAGCCCAGATTTTCTGTTGGGATCTTCTTGTTAGGTGGTTATCCACGTGGCCTTCTGGATTGGGCGCGCGGATCTCTCTGGATCTTGAATTCAAATCTTTGGCTTATCTTAATCTTGAATTTAATCACTTTAATTATTGCTAATTAAAGTGATTAATTTGCTATCTCTCCATTAGAGTGTGTACCTGCAAATATGTAGAGAAGATGAGTAAAAATCATATATTTATTTATTAAATGCATGGGAATTATGAGGTAAAATATGCAATATTGAGTTACAACCATTTTGATTAAGACGAGAAAGGTGTTGTATTATTAAGCAAATGTATTTGATGTACCCTTTCTTATCTCCGCTATAGCATAAGGCTATACCGAGTCGATTCTCAGGGAGAGCTAGCGATAGAAGCGTTACGAATCGTAGTGAAGAAATGTAAACGAGAATTCTTCTATGCTAATAAAAATAGTGAATCAAATGAAAAAGAAACTAAAGAAAAGGTGGTTATGTTCATGGTGGAAAAGTTGGAAAAGAAATCAAGAGTGAGATTTGTATTCACAAGAAAAGAAAAGGAAACTTAAAGAAGAAGCAAATCATGACTAGCTTACCTTACTACCTTACCAATACTTACTAAACTCCGTGATAGTGAACGCTTGCCTCATGTTGTCACTCCATCAGCGTGGATTCGTCTCGCGTGTTGATCTAATTACATTCTCATTTGAAGAATGGGTGGTTTAACCCATCGGAGAAGAGAAGACCATACAACTTGCAAGATGAAATAAAGCAATCACCCATGAGTTAGTGAAGATGGCAAGGCTAGTGGTTAGCTAGTACATGGAGAAAAATTAGCTAAAAGCCATTAGAGAAGTAAAACAAAGCATGAAGTAAATTGCAAGGAATTAAAGAAAGCAATAAAGAAAGCACATAAAGAAAGCAAGTAAACTAGAATCAAGCTCAAGTAGAGGAAGGAGAATGGATCAATCCTTGTTGCTTCAAGTTGTCACCCTTGATTACACAAGCTCTCTCTCTCACAATCTCTCTCTTTTACAATGAATTCTAGGAAAGAAGAAGAGGGATCTAAAGAACTAAACCTAGAGAAAAACTAAACAAAATTACAACAACTAATGATTTTTTCTCTCTTCTCCATTCAGTCTTTTCTCGCAGGTCCATGTCCAGTATTTATAGGCCTCAGGTGAAGGATCCAGAACCTAGTTTGTTGGCGCAAAATCCGGGATCCAACGGCCTACAAACTGCCGTAGATCCTCAAGGATCTCCCAGATTCCACCGCAAAATCTGGGCCGTTGAGCCCAGATTTTCTGTTAGGATCTTCTTGTTAGGTGGTTATCCACGTGGCCTTCTGGATTCTTCATTGGGCGCGCGGATCTCTCTGGATCTTGAATTCAAATCTTTGGCTTATCTTAATCTTGAATTTAATCACTTTAATTATTGCTAATTAAAGTGATTAATTTGCTATCTCTCCATTAGAGTGTGTACCTGCAAATATGTAGAGAAGATGAGTAAAAATCATATATTTATTTATTAAATGCATGGGAATTATGAGGTAAAATATGCAATATTGAGTTACAATCACTCCTCAACTTCCCAGCCGCCATCACCCTTACCCGAGCGCCCGCTACCACCCTACACCTCCTCTCCAGCAGCGCACACTCCCGGATCCTCCTCCAGCCCGTGCCCCTTCCCATTGCTGTCGAGCTCCAGCAGCTAGGACAGCCCCATGGCAGCATGTCTAGCCCCCCACTTGTTTGTGCCTTGCAACCAGGCCCTGACCTGACAACCGTTCAACTCCCTGGCAGCTCCCCAATGGCCTTCCCTTCTCCCCAAGCCCTAGGCCAGACCGAGTTCCTCCCCTTCTCCCTTGCTGTGTACAGCCAAGCCCGGATCCCTCTCTGTTCTGCGCCCAACAGTAGGCCAAGATCATCCCTCCTCCATGGCTGGATATCCACCTCAGGCCAAGCACCCCGACTCCTTTTTCCTGGCGCACACTCCACGTCAACGCACCAAGTTCCATTGGCTAAGTCCCCTTGCAAACACCCACCAAGGCAAGCCAACCACTCCATGAGATACCTTCCTCCGAGCCATTTTTCGTCTCTCCGTGTGCGGTCGTTGATCGCCGTCGGCAAGCGCGAACGCACCCACGCCCTTCACGGTGAGATCCTCTGTCCGTCAACATCCTCTGTGGCCCCCGACTCCTTCGTCAGAGCCTCCCTCGGCGCCCCGCAAGTTGCCCCGAGGTAAGTGCATTAAAATGTGTAAGGGTAAACTTGTAATAATTGGGAAGTGTGTTTAATTGCGCTGTGGGTGCGTGAGTGTGGTTGTGGTATGCATGCATGTGTATGCATGTATTTTTGCATGGATATGTGCATGTGTATGGGTTCAGGTAAGTGTATATACATATGTATATATAAGTATGTCTAGATGTATGTATGTATATAAGTGTATATACGTGCATGTATGCATGATTGTTAGTTTATACATATGTATATATATGTATGTATAGAGATATATGTATGTGTGTGGGTGTACACGTATGTATCTGTGTGCACATGTTAGTGTAGCATGTATTTATGTTTATATGTATGTGTTCGGTTGTGTGTTACAGCATTTCAGACTCATTTGTGCGATCCAAACTCGGTAACGGAAGATTCGAAGTTGTATCCATTCTGGACCCGATACAATGGCGATTCGAAGACCGATTCATGGGATGATCTGTAGAACAGTACCAGTTCGTGCAGTGAAGACCAGATGATGATTCGGTTCCGAAACTGCATTATTTCATGTGAGTATTTGTTCTTGTGTATTTACCGTTGTTGGTATGCATTTACATGTTACTCTTATCATTTTGTGACTTTCTGTAATATTTTGTCAGTTTGATTACTTGTATCACTTCATGAGACACCAATGATTGTTCGCTTTAATTACATAGTTGACTGGAGCTTGTATCAGCGTCATTTCATCTGTTGGTAGTTTGTCATTGTTGGTTTAGGCCTAGTGTTGATACACCTTAGACCATGACTTGACTTGGCTCGATCTTGAGGTTGATATAGTTTGTATTAGTTATCAGATTTGGCATTCATGTATTTGGTGAATATTCTGATCGGGACACTTGTGGATATTATGGACAAATATATATGACGTTTCTATATCGATATAAGATGGTTTGGAGATACCACAGATAATAGATCAGATGTAGTTGAGGTTAGACATGTCGGGACTCGATGTTTTATCACCAAGATATTAGTATTCTTGTTAGATCTTACTAGTTGTTTATTATTCTGGATTCAGAGTTAGCGCAAGGAAAGTTGGACCATGATTTGGATTGATCTTGAGTTATAGTTGATTTGGGATTTACGTTCTTTATAACGAAGCCTGATCTGCATTAAGATGAGATTGATGTAGCTGGATTTATAGATGTGAGTATTTGAGATTTGTTTAGACGATATTTTGTTGATGTTGAGTATCAGAAGTAGATATTCTATATCATATATTGTTGAGGATGATTCCCTTACTTCGTTATGATTTCCGTATTCGTTGACTTGTTAATCTTGAGGATATACCTGTACTTCATATTTAGTTATTGATTACTTCAGTTAATAGAGTTTGAGCTATTGTGATAGTGGTCTATTCGATATCGGTGATCTTGTACTTCAGAGTTATCAGATAGCATTCATCACTTTATCAGTTATTGGTAAGATTATTTGTTAGTGATCATATGATGTGTTTACAGTCTATAGGAGTTAGTAGATATCTATATCAGTTACCAGTTATTAGTGATACTATTATATTAGTGGCTATATCTCTAGTATCCTATTTCAGATGTCAGATATTTGTTGTCAGCGATTCAGTTGTCAGATATCAGTTGTTAGTTGTCAGATTATCAGCTATTATTGACATCACTATTTGTTAGAGATATCAGTTACTCTTTAATAATAACTTATATTATTGCTTGTTAATAAAAGACACCATAACCCAGGGAACAGGGGTAATTGCCTGATGATGTATGTCGTGTATTTTGGAAGGACTTAATATGGCACCGAGTTGTAGGTTCCAACCATAGGGTAACCATAGGGAACCAAGGTAGTACTGGCTACCTAGTTATTTAGTTGTCAGTTATCATGGCTATGCCTGGATTATGGCGCCATACTAGTTGTCTTTTTGTGTGGGACTGTGGTCTCAGTTATTAGAGCCTTGCGGCTTGTCCTGGTTCAGCGCCAGGGGTGTTAGACCATGGTACCGGGCATGCACGGTACCCTTTCAAAACACATGCACTATATTGGCAGGCAGTTACATCAACAATAACTTTATTTGATATGTGGAAAAATGGCTGTAGTATGGGACATAGCTAAGTACTACATTAGTTAGGTTAATAATAGCCAACCAGACTAGTGACATATGCTAGGTTGCACATCTTGACAGTTTACAGTTGTAGTAGTTGCCTATTATCTTTATACATGTTGTTAATCAGTTATCCTTCAGTTATCTGTTTATCACGTTATTTAGTTATCTTATGTCTGAGTTTATCTTGTTATTATTCTTTGCACATTGTTTATATGCACGAGCACTTCTCTTTACACATACACTCACCAGGTCGCTTTCTGACGACCCTGAATTTATACGTCCAGATATTAGGTGCTTTATTTCTATTGTTCAGGTGTTCGATGAGACTGTACGCTTCACGAGGAGCTGGAGTTTTCTCCCTATTTGATTCCGGTATTCTTATCTTTCCTACCTTCCTGTTATTTCCTGATTCTTGATATATCAGATTCATTCGTTATTCCAGTTCTTTGTTTATATGATATCATGCGTAGATGCTTATGTGTGATATTGCAGTAATCTTGATTCATTATAATTTCGATTTATAGCTTATTTCGGTTTACTCAAGGCTTAGCGCGTATGCGTCAGGCATTTTCCTTGCATATATGCGTTGCTAATTCTCGTCGCGTCTCACTACAACGTATTTTGGGAAGCGGGGCGTGACAACATCAATTCTAACATGAAACCAGTCAAGCAATAGCAACGATGGTTCCATCAAAAAATAATCGGGGCAATTGAATTGAAAGTTAAAAAGCTCATAGACTCTAGTTTCATCAAGGAAGTAGCACCCTAACTGGGTTACCAACATCGTGTCCGCTACCAAGAAGAATGGAAGATCCAAATTTGCATCGATTTTCGTGATCTGAATGCTGCATGTCCCAAAGGCGAATTCTCTCTCCGATCACGGATGTCATGATCGACAATACGTGCGACTTTGAGAGGATGTCTTTTATGAACGGATTTTTAGGATACAATCAAATCAAGACGTGCCATGAAGATGAAAAGCCTACATCTTTCAGAGCACCACTGGGGGTGTATTGCTAGACTATGATGCCCTTTGGCTTGAAGAACGCAGGGATGACATATCCACGGGCAATGAATTCAATCTTCCATGAGCATATATGCATGACTGTAGAATGCTACGTGATGATATTGCAGTAAAAAGCCAAGCTAAAGGCGATCACATTGCAAATCTGAAGAGAGTATTCAATATCATGCGGGCGCATCAACTGAAGATGAACCCAACCAAGTCCTTCCTAGGGGTAGCCAGTGGCAAATTTCTTAGATTCGTCGTAACATCCAAAGGCTCGACCCGGAGAATGTCTATGCCATCCAGAAGATGCAACCTCCAAGAAATCTTAGAGAATTTAAAGGATTGCAAGGACGACTGGCTTACATCCAGAGATTCATATCGAATCTTTCAGGACGTTGCCAACCCTTCATCAAGCTGATGAAGAAGGGAGTCGGGACAATGCTTGCCAAGAAGCGTTCGAGGAAATCAAGTAATACCTCACGCATCCACCCGTCCTCACAGCTTCAGTGTCAGGGAACCTTTCCTGATATACCTTCGAGCTATGGATCACTCTCTAGGAGCTTTAATAGTCCAGAATAATGATTAGGGACATGAGAAGCAATCTACTACGTAAGTAGAACCATTATCGGAGTGAAACATCATTACAACCCAGTCGAAAAGGAATGTCTAGCCTTAGTCTTTGTTATCCAGAAAATGTGACACTACCTGATGGGCCAGACTATTCATGTCATTTCCAAAGTTAATCCTTTAAGCATGCTTATGACGAAACCATCATCGCAAAATAGTCAATTGGAGAAATAGGCTATATTGCTCTCGCAATACGAGATGCAATTCCTACCACAGAAAGTTATGAAAGGACAAGCACTGGTAGATTTCTTGGCTAAACATTCAGATCCAAGAGCAACCAGACTTTATGAAGATCTCCCAAATGAGGTCGTTGAAGTCTAAAGATCCAAATGTCTTTTGGAGAGCAAGTCTGGCAATTATTCTTCGACGGTGCCTCAAGGATGGGTCCCATAGAAACATTATAGCTGGAGTACGGTGGTGCTCTTATCTCCACAAAACTGCATGATCCCTCGTGTATTCTCATTAACCAATCTGTGTTCCAATAACGTTATGGAATACAACACTCTCTTGATCGTGATGCAACTTGCTGAAGAGATTGAAGTTAAAATTCTCAAAGCATATGATGATTCAAGGCTCATTATCAACCAAGTTCACGGGAGTATGAAGTCTGACATGAAGACTTGATTCCTTATTACAACGCAACTATTAACATGGAGGAGAAGTTTAGAAACTTTTACATTGTCAATGTACCACGTCAGCAAAATACGCATGCAGATGCATTGGTGTTTCTTGCTACTTCATTGGCCCTTCCAATCAGAGCCACAGAGAAAGTACTCGTCTACAGCCACGACCTATACTGCCCAAAATTTGCCTTTGAAGAAAGTCAAACTCCATGAGGAGACTTTCAAGTCGAAGAAGTTTAACAGACTTCAATAGGTTCAGAACGTAGGGATTGGCGATTCCCGTTCATTGACTTCATACCATACGGCATCCTACTTAATGACCCCAAGGAGGTAGTCGCCATCAGAAGAAAGGTTCCTCGATTCTACTACAATGTAATTACGCGAACATTATATCGTCGATAGTATGATGAAATCTTACTTCGTTGCCTTTCATACAAAGAGGCACAAGAGGCACTCAGGGAAGCTCAAGGCGGCATATGCGGAGCTTACCAACCCAACCCGGACTCAAGCTTGGATATCGACTTCGAAGGCTTGGCTATTGTTGACCGAAGATGATCCCTGATGCCATCGCCTATGCTAAACGATGTCACGCTTGTCATATTCATGGTGACTTCGTTCATCAAGCATCGGGACATCTTCATCCGACATGTTCATCCAACATCTTCTTCATAGCCATTTAATATGTGGGGAATGGATATTATCGGACCCATCAGCCCTTCAACATCTAGAGGACATCGCTTCATTTTGGCCATAACTAACTACTTCTCTAAGTGGGCGAAAGTTGTCCCCTTGAAGGAAGTAAAGACATTAAACGTGATCAAATTCATCAAGCATCACATACTTTAGCGTTTTGGCGTATCCGATGAATTGTCCACGATAATGGACCCCAATTCATTAGCCAAACATTTCAGAGGTTCTATAACAAGTTCAGATCCAAAGTGTGTCTTTAACAATATACTATTCAGCTGCCAACTATCTTGCAGAAGCCTTTAACAAAACTATTGGAAAGCTTTTTGAGAAGTTCGTCTCAAAAAGGCAATGCAACTGGGACGATAAATTAGGCGAATGCCTATGGGCCTACCGCATAACTGTGATAACCCCGACAAAATTTATGACGTTCTCCTTGGTGTATGAATGTGATGCTGTACTCTCGCTGGAAATTCAGACTCCATCTCTGCGCATTGCTTTGACAACGGAGATGACAGACGAGGAGAAGCATCGATTGCGACTCCAGGAGTTAAAAGCTTTGGACAACAAACGCTTGCAAGCTCAATAATAAATTAAGCTCTACCAAGCTCAGATTCCAGTGTCTTGAAAGTCAGAGAATGGATTTTCAAAAAACTGACCTTGTCCTAACTGTCAGAAGACCCATGGTTATGACATATAAAACAAAAAAAATTTCAACCCAAATGGGAAGACAGAGTCAGTCTACTCAAATGGAGCATACCACCTTATAACTCCGGATGTTATACACTCATGATGTCGATCAACGGCAGATTCCTGAAGAGATACTATCCTTAAAAGTATCTTGCTCATGATCAAGTTAACACTACACCTCTGATCGAAGCTTCATCCTGATCAAGTAGATGGAATAGGATTGAGATCCAAGATGCTTGGGAGAGCGCAAAAGAAAAGATTTCTCATTCAACGTATAGCATCACGGTCGACCGACGCTGAGCCGACCGAACATTGGTAACATTATGATGCATGATGTCAACAGTGAAGCTATGACAAAGTGGGAAACTTCAGTTTTAGCTTTGTCACTCCTCTTATGATCAAGTTAACATTACATCTCTGATCAAGATTTCACCCTGATCAAACAGATAGATTAGAGCTTGAGATTCAAGATGCTTGGGAGAGCGCCAAAGAAAAGCTTCCTGATTAGTCTAGATCTTGCATCATTACATCGCATTTTTCTACCGATTTATGAATAAAATAATGCTTCTCACCAGTGTTTTGGTTTCTTTTGCAGATAATCAAGACTAGAAGGGCAAAGGGGGTGATAAGGGCCTAATTAAGCCCATTTTTGGGTAATTATGTAACGCCCCGCCCCACCGGGTACGAAAACGCTATTACAATGTACATATGCAGGGCGAAAATACCCTCACATACATACACTAAGTATAACAGTATAGTCAGGAATCAGAGTACGAAAGCACAATGGTAATACACATTCCAGCATTACAGTCCAAGTACATTGCTATCACAACATGTGATCCAATGTTACATGAATATTACATCACTGGATCGTACAAAAATATGATTTACAAGATATTTACAAAACATAATATTGAAAGAGGCTCCCGAGCTGAAAAGGAATCTTGAGAGTCAGATAAAGGAGATGGATCTGGAGGACTATCTGACATGATCTCACGCTTCTGCCAGGTCCCAATGGGCCAAATCGGTCGACCGGACGGTCGACCAGTGCCCATTTTAGGCCAAAACGGTCAACCGCTCGGTCGACCAGGCCTTTGACCAAGGGACCTACACGTTTGTGCACGTTGTCGATCGACCACTAACCCTTGTGTCGACCGATTGGTCGACCAACTGAGAGACCCTAACTCTCGGTTAGGGTTGGTTGATGATCGACCGATCATTTGTTTTTTCCTTTTGATCTAAAGGGCGGCCGACCGGAGCCAACAACTCTTTTCTAGATGAGCTGTCGGTCGACCGACCAATCGATTGATAGCTTGCTAGTTATCTATAACGGCTATTTTTTGAATCTGTTTTGTTTTTAGTGGTTTCCAACGGGCATTTTTAGTTTTAAAGTATCTAAACGCACCTCAAATGACCTCGTATGATTAACAAATGATATTTATTCATTGCCTATATATGGGTCATTGGTTTTGGTTTCAAGATAACACAATATTACAAGTTTTCAAGTTTGTTTCAAAAGAGAAATTTTTCTAGCTTCTAATCTTTAAGTTCTTTCTTTTCAAAGCTTTTTTCAGTTGGTTTTAAAGCTCTTCTATTCTTCTAACTGAATTTCTTCTCTTACTTAAATTCTTGAGCTGCACTTCATATTCTACTCTGTAGGAAGTTATAAGAGAGAGTGTTTGTGATCTTGTTGGATCACCAAGAGTTTTGTAACCTCAATTGGCTTTATGCTACCTCTTGTGTAGAGGGTTGAGTTGGTGGAGTTGTGTACTCCGGTCTTGTGCAGATCAAATTATAATTCTTTTGTGTAATGTCCCTTTGTGGAAGATCCCTTAGAGGATAGTGAAATCCTTCATAGTAGTGAAGGCGAGAACGCAGAGCGGTGGCTCGAACATGGAATAATTCCTTTGTGTTTGTGATTGCTTGTGTCTTGCTCTCTATTGCTTTTAATTATTTATACTTGTGTAATTGTTCATCTTGCATTCTATAATTGCTTTTCATTCTATCACTTTCATTATTGGTGTACACTCATCTCAACAAGAAGGCAATTGAGCACTAGGACTTGCTACGCTTCCGCTACGCACTCCAATCAATTATAGAAAATTCCTGATACTTCAGACTCCAAGATCTGGACATGCAGATCTAGGGTTGTCAGGACGCAACCAAGCGAGTACATAAGAAAGCCAGTGGCGTGCGCAAAAGTAAATACACATGTATAGGAAATAGATGGAAGCACATGAAAACATGTTTATGTATGCATGAAATCATATTCAAATCATATCAATGAAAGCATATGTAATTCTTCAACGATATACGTTTAAAGTAAATGTATGCAAAATCAATTGTATAAACTCAATCTCTGGATACGTCGAGGGAATAATTCAAATAAGGAAACCCTCATTTATATACCATATACCTCACTTCACTATCAACTTGGCATATACAACTAAAGTTGCTGAGAGTTAGTGTATCAGTGTTGTTGTCATGTCAAGTCATGTCTGTAGAATTATGATCAGTACAGGAGTTAAGTCAGTAGTATGTTCATTATTATTAGGACTTGTCCTACTCGAATATTTAGGTATGTGCCCTAGCGTCCCAGTTCACAATACATCCACATAAGCATAGTCCGAGGTTGGTTAATTGGAAACTGATGAGAAATCAAGGTATCATGTTCATAATGGGCCAGTACATGCCCGGGATAACGACCTCACACGGTTGGATATGGCCTCTGACCCACGCCGCTAGGCATAAATAGTATCAGGAACAGTAGGATCAGGTCAAGGTGCCATTACACACCACAAGAACTCCTGTGGCCTCAGGTAGTTCTTTACAATAGTTGCAATATCGAGCCATTATGACGACATACTTATTGAAGTCCATTAGTTTTCCCGACCCAGTGTAAGTTGTATCTTTATTAGAGATGTTCAGGATTATTTTCAATTGAGTTTCACAATATCGATTTACGGGGAAACATGAATACAATATCAGGAGTACAATAATCAAAAGATGTGGAATTCTAAAGGTGGCCCCCTAGGATTCAAGAGGTGGCCCCCATCACTAGCATATGTGATGTGGCACTTTATTCTTCGTGGCACTTAGTTCCACACATCAGGTGTGGGATTCTAGAGGTGGCCCCTGAGAATTCAAAAGGTGGCCCCCATCACTAGGACATGTGATGTGGCATTTTGTTCTACGTGACAATTTGTTCCACATACCAAAACCATAACAGGAGTATCATGTATCAGGATTCAATAGTGATTCCCCATAAAATGATAATCATGATTCAAGTATTATATTCAGTCAGGAATTATGGTACCAAGTCTGGAATCAGTATGGTGTAATAGATCAAGAGTTATGGTACCGTGTAATAATCAGTATCTGTTCTGTAGTTAGTATATGAGATGTCAATGTCAGGTGTAATATCAGTATCAGTAGTCAGTATCAATATCAGCAGTCAGTGTCAGCAATAGATATTATGTTAGGTAACCCATGTCTAATATAAGTAGCAATATCAATTTCAGTATCAATAATATCAGTATCACTATTCAGTCAATAGTATTAAAGCAGCACTACAGCTATGCACATACAAGTGGAGCAAACCAGTGCTGGGGCTAGATTAGCGAATAGTGTTTAGCCACTAAAGCGCCTGGTGAAACTCTGGAATGACTTGGTCTTAATATGCGAGTCTAAAATCCGACAGAATCCTGCCATAGCGAGTCTAGTGAATAAAGCGCTAAGTGCTTGGTCCTGCTTACCAGGCGGTAGTGATATAAACGAAATTAATCCGTTAAAATGGAATTAAGCCATTAAAAACCTCAAAAAGGTTAGTTAAGCCCGAAGGCTGTGCCGGAGGCAGTATATGTACTAGCAGAAGATGTTAGCACCACACACAGGCAATAAATAATATAATAACCACAAACGCAATCGTAAGTTTCATATTGTGCTCACGAGCTGGGTACCCTCTGTCCCCAGTCACCACGAACCTGAAGGTAATGGGTGACCTGCGAAGTGGTCTCTCAAATGATATTCCAGAACGGATAGAGCAGCTAAGGCACAAAACCCTCTGTTCGACTCCACAAATCCATAATGGTAGTGGGCGGTGGTGCTGGCCTGTTGCCCTTGGATAACTGGGAGGGGTCTCACAGGACTACGATCCCAAAAGGAAAGTTCATCTCGAGGGTCTTTATCTGCAACCTGCACCACTGTTAGTCCCAAATGTCAAAAATACAGATAATTGCAGAAAATGTATTTTAATTTCAAAAAATTACAGGAAATTCCTAAAAATATATCAGAAATTCCTAAATACATAGAAAATTCCTAACATACACAAAAAATTCTATAAATACAGAAAAATTCCTAAAAATAAAGAGATAATTCCTACAAGATAGGAAAAATCCACTAAATATACAAAAAAATCCTAAAATGCCGGAAAATTTAAAAATGCCCAGATAAATTCTAAAAAATTACAGGAAAATTCTAAAAATGCATGGAACATGAAATATCCATGCACATGTCAAAATATACGTGTACACATGTGTATGTGCACGTATGCAACAAGGAAAGAGTACTCGCCTATATCGGGAAAATGCCTGATACCACGTGCACGTATGTGTGTGTGCATGTATGGATAGCCAAGGGTAGGTTGTGGACTGAAGGGGGAGGGGGAAGTTTGGGGATGTGTTTTAGACAGAGAAAATGTAAAGAAGAGAGAGAAATCTAAAGAGAAAATTAGGGTTTTGTTTGGAGGAGAGAGAGAAAGAGAGTTTGGATGTGTGATTGGAGAATGAGGTGGACGAGTAGATGGGGAAGGCCCCTAGAGCTGGCGGCCTATGGTAGGAGAAAAGAAGAGAGAGAAATCCTAGAGAGAGAAAATGAAAAGAGGAAGAGAAAGGGAGTTTTTAGGGTTTTTGGAGAAAGGAAAAAATTGGTGGAAAATTTGGGAGGTAGAGGAGTACATGGAGGATGCCAGGGAGATAGCTGGCCTACAATAGGTTGATGAAGGAGAGAGAAATCTAGAGAGAGGTTAGAGAGAGGAGAGAAAGTACCTTTTCGGGACTTTTTAGAAAAAGAAAAATTAGGAGATAAATATGGGCAGTGTAATTGAACCTAGAGATGATATTAGGATGTTAGAAAAGCAGCCATGATGTTATGGGAATTTTCTAGGATTTTTAGAGAGGAAAATGGGTTTTCTAGAGAGAAAGTGGGTTTTTGCGCACTTTTAAGGGGAGAACGAATTGAAGAAAATTTGGAAAAGCTACGAAAGGTAGTAAAGATGTTGTGGTGGTGGTAGAATGGTTATAGGAGGTGGTGGTAGGGTTATATGATTTTAGAGTGTTTTTTGGTTTTTTTTAGAGAGAGAAAAGGTGGAGGGAGAGGAGGTTGGCCGGATATGGCCATGGGCAAGAGAGAGAGAGATGATAAGATGGAGGGAGAGACTTCTTTGAGAAGCCAAAGCCTTGGCTTCCTTGAGAAGTCAAGGAAGTTTTCAGAAAAATGGAGAAAGAAAAAAAAAGAAAAAAGAAAAGGAAAAAAGGAATGAAAATGCAAATAGTACATTGTTGGGGGTTTATGTGTAAATGTTCCCTATAAAAAAATAAAAAATAAAAATGTAAAAAATTGAAAAAGAAATGAAATTAAAAAACAAAGAAAAAGAAAACTAGGAGGAGAGAGAAAATATTTAATTAAATAATTATTTAAAAAGAAAAATTATGAAATTTCTATGGTAGAATCTAGTACCAGTGCAGAGTCTCGTGCAAAAATTTTGGGTCAGGAGGAAAATACGTACATGAAATGACATGTGTACGATCAAAATGTCAAAAACCAAAAAAGGATACGTATTCTGGAATCAGGATATTACAAATTAAATCTCATTACTTGGAAGCCAAGTTAGAGAGGTTCTAGAAGATATATTGAATCCAAAAATTGCGCGCGAATCTAAAAAATCGGATCCTATTTATCCAAATCCAGAACCATCTAAAAGTTCCTCGCAGCTGGACGAAACCACAGAGCGAAACCAGGGACCTAAGTCCCTGGTATTGCCGCGGAAACGTGACACTTTGCCACATTTTCATGGCTATGTGGTGGATCCACGTCGATCTTCAACATGCGGCCTCGTCTCGTCAAACCCTAGCTCTTTTTGCCTATAAATACTGCATTTGAGGGCCAAAAACTGGGCGATGGAGAGCAGTAGCTAGGATTTCTCTCTTCTAGTTGTAGAGTAGGATTTTCTCTCTTTTTTTTGTATTTTTTTCTTTCTTTTTATATCTTGTAGTGGGGCTGAGTTGATTCTGGAGAGAGAGAGAGATATATTGAGATAACAGAGAGAGTAATAATTTATGTAAAGGTGTCTCCTTTCTTCTCTATTGTAATCTTCTCCATCTTCTACATGGTGTTTAGCTAGTTTTCTTCTCATGGCAATTTAACTACTAACCACTAACTAGCTAACTTCTTACTTGATAATCATATGAATCTAATAACCTCTACAAGGCCTTGCTCATGCAAAAGCCATTGATGGCTCATGATGATGGATTCTAACACTCTAACATTCTAACATCTAACCACTAACAAGCTAACTTGCAATGTCTTCTTTATTTCATTCTTACCTCTACTTGGTTTTGAAGATCTAATAGTAGCTTGCACCTTATTGTGTGGAATGGATGTGTTTAAATGTGATGAACCACTTCATATGCCATGCTTTGTATTGTCTATTGAAGAAGCCAAGGACTCGTGATGGCCAAGGATCCATGTGAGGTAACTATCACTAAGAGGTTAGAATGTTAGTGGAGCAATTAGTAGTTAGTAACTATGAGTTTTCTTTCATCATTTTCCTTCTTTTCTTTAATTTATTTTAAAAAATATTTTCAAAATCTTTTTATCATTTTTCTATCGTTGTTTTCACCATATTCTTAGTTCACCTTTGTTTTCATCTTCTTCACAATAAGTTTCATTTTCTTTTCTATTTTGTTTTTAAACCCACTTTCTAAATCACTTCACTTTATTTTCATTTCTATTTTCTTATTTTGCTTTACCGATCTACAACCACTTCTCCATTGTTTTTACTTCCCGATTTCATTGCCTTCTTCATCTATCACTTTTAATTTTCTTTTCTTTTTCTTTTTCTTTTTCTTTTTCTTTTCTCTTTCTTTAACAAAGAAGAACTTGTTAACAAAATAACATGAACAAACTGTTAATGCTTCTATCGCCTCCTACCCTGTGGATTCGACCCGTATAGCCTATATACTATAACATAAGTATCGAGAAAGCCAAAGCAGACACATTTTTACACTAATTCAAAACACACGTTTTAATGCACGATTTTATCCCCGATCAATAAATGACGCTATTGCTGGGGACGGGAATGGTTTTGATGTCACGTTTTGTTAACATTTTCTTCTCTATTTTGGTGTGCAGGTTAATTTTTGTAGAAACTGAATATTGCAGAATTTTACTTTTAATTGCATGTCCCTGCTCTAGAAAGCAGGGACCCAGCTTCTATATTTCTGACGCGTCAAGGCCAAAAAATTCACGAAAACGTGGCAATTTTGTGGCACTGAACTTCATCTTTTGTCGTGATCTTGCAAGTTGCATATATTGTTGTATTCTTCTGCTAATTATCTGCTTTGATTACCTACACACTGCAATAATTAAGAACTAAAAATGGTAAATTGGATGCTTTTAAAATGGTTTAGACATTTGCATTTAGGCACGTGTCAATTTCGATTCTAATATACTGTATTTTGCTCTGTTGTTATGATCTGGACTGAGGTGTACATATGGCATTGCATATAGCATAGGATAAACACGTGGGTGATTTACTCGCTTTGTTTGTTATTCTTATTCACACTTGCATAAATTGGACTTAAAAGTATAACCCAATACAAGATAAGGTAGGGAGTCATTATACTTCCTTAGCCCAAAAAATCACCTCCCTACTCTCATAACCCAAGCCTAAAATAAAAATTGGTAGACGTTGGCCCCTAGGAACATCTCGGACTCATTAAGAGATTGACCGAGGGTGAAACTTGTGAGAACCATACTCTTGCCAAATCAATGTCTAAAGTTGGGGATTAAGAGGTTAAGCCTCAAAGATCTGGTGGTTTGGTGTAATTTAGGCTCGTTGCTTACACACGGATACCTCCCACCATATTTTGTCCCTACTTGACTGATTAGCTTATAGTTTGGCTCATATAATAACCTCCCTTGGGTAATCGACCAGTTAGGAGTCGTCTAGGTCTAGGTCAACCATAGTATAGGCTTGGTTTTAATTTTTTTCTTTTAGTTTGTTTGTTTACTTTTTTCTTTTTTGTTAGTATTTGTTTGTAAAATGGATTTGAAAAACAACAATTTTTCAATCTTAATATGAATCCATATTTTACACTGACCTCATTTGACTCAGATAACTCCAACCCTGCTTTAAATAACATGAACCGATCGAATAGACCGGATTGGATTTATTCGACTCAGTATAACCCATACCTCCAATCTTATGACTAGAAATTTCAAATAATTTTCACTCATCACAGCGTCAATGGGGATTCATCTCTCCTAAGTCAAATTTTCAACCTCCTTGTTTACAATTTTCACAATTTTCATAATATTCATTCTCCGATTTTGCATCCTATGCTCTTTTTTAGAACTACGAATTGAAGAAAAATCCGAATTAGAAAAGAGTATGAAAGTCTACAAGCCATGATTGAGTTCCAACAAAACAAGCTTGACTCACAAACTTTTCTACATCATGCTTCATATATTCCTTCTCTACAACAACCCATAGAAGAAAAATCTGAGTTAGAAAAGAATACAGAACCCATGCAGGAGGCTGAATGAAAATTTCAGGAAATATTAGCCTCCCTAATTCTATAATATTTTCAAGAGTCATACTCAGCCTCACCTCTTCAAAATGACTAATCATCAGTCTTGGACACGAGTGTAGAACTCTTGTGTGAGTCTGAACAACAATCTCAAATTTAATGGACTCATTGTTTCACCAAAAATTTCAAAACAACCTTCATACTTCATCATGAAAGCCTTACGTAAGTCTGAGAAACAATCTCAAATTTGATAGACTCACAATTTTACCACAATTTTCAAAACTAACTTCCATGCTCACCTTCTCTAGAAGAACCAATTGCAAAGAGTATAGGAGACATAATTCAGACTCAAAATTCTGTTACTCGGCTTATCAGTAGGTTAGATTCAATATTGAGCAAATTGATCAATAGGAGCGAAAGAATTCTCTCGTTTCAACCTTTGACTAATTCAGATATCTTTAACTCTATCGATCTAGCCCAGGAATCATGTTGTTTTAGAAACCAAGATTCAAGTTCATTATACCCATTTGAACTTGATCAAAATCAGAATTTTGAGAACCACATTGACATTTTGGCAAGTTATCCATTTCCTGAGATTAAACTTGAGAATGAATGTGATTCTGAATCTCTACTCGGTAATTCAATTTTGCTTCTTGACTCAATAATGACTCCAGTGTCTTTACCTAATTTTAATTCTTTTTCCGAGTCAGTATTGGATCCTGTGCCAGTCTATCATGAATTGAATCATCAATCTCTTATGATCAACATATTGAACTTGACCAATATCATACTTTTGAAAGTTCCATTGACATATTGGCACATTCTCATTTTTATGGAAATTGAACTCAATCAAGAATGTGAATCAGATTCTCAAATTTGTGATCCGGCTCAAATTTTTGAATCAATATTGACTCTTATTTTGTTACCCAACTTGAGCAACATCTTTGAGTCAATGTTGATTCTCATACCTGTCATTCTTGAACTGAAAACACCAAACTTATACAGTCACATTCCATGGAGAGATAATGAATTTCTTGATTTGAACCCACTTCCTAAATAAATTTTGACTCCAGAACCTTTACTTGTTTTCAGTTTCCTGAGTCGGTATTAGTTCCTGTCCTTTGTTAGTCCAAATCAGTCATTCTATCATTTCACACTCCATTCTGAAACAAAGGTGTTGATAAAAATAACTTTGAAATTATTGTAAAAATTTGAAAATTAGATGGGGTAAAAATTCATAATAAAAATCATTCATATATATTGAAAGTACACCTAGAGGGGGGTGAATAGGTGTATGGCTAATCTAATGACAAATGATGCGGAATTAAAACTAAATTGTAACACACTTAGTGTAATCAAAGAGTGTAGCCGAATTTCCGGTGAAGGGCTCTGGACTATCTCCTCTAAATTTCTCTAAATAAGAGTTGAGGTGCTATGTGAAGCTCTCTTGATTCAAAACTAGTGAGGCGCACAAACAATACCAAGCATATAAGAAATGAGCAATATGAATAATGCAAGATAAGAGAGAGAGTTAAGAGATAGTGGATCAATCGCAAACACAAAAATATGTTTCGAGGTTCGAGCCACTGCTCTACGTTCCCGCCTTCACACAAAAGGATTTTCACTAAATCGTCTATATAGGACTTCCTATACAAGGAACCTCCACTGAGGATTTGGATAATACAAATTAGGAGTACACAACTCCTCTCTCTAACAAACACAACCTCTACACAAGAGGAAAGACACAACAACAATCACCTCTACACTTAGAGGGACTTAGCCAAACAACAATCACTTCAAACTAGAGGGATAAGGCTCAAAGCCAAACAACAACCTCAGTCACCTCTACACTTAGAGGGATACCAACACAACCTCCACAATCACCTCTACACAAGAGGGATACCAATAAATATTAGGAAGGTTATAACTCTTGGTGATCTCAAAGACCACAAACCAATTTTCTTATCAAAACAAGATCCAATAGATAGGATAGATAGATAGCTCAAGTGTGAAAAAATAAAGTGTTAGGAACAAAGAAAAACACTTGGGAAAATTTCAAAATAGATATTGAAATCAAAATCAAAAATCAATTCCCAAAAGACTCTCTTTTACTTGAATTTTCCAACACTTTAAAACAAATAAAAATAAATCTTTTAACCCAAAAACTCTTGCAGAAAATACTTGAAAGATAGGAATTTTTCTCTTCTAAAATCTTGATAAAATCAGCTCAAGAGAAGGCATATATATAGCCTCTCAAAAATTCCCGTTGGCAGTCTGGAAAGGGCAAAATTGCCCTTTCGGTCGATCGCCTGGCCGACCGGCCAACGATCATTTTTATGACCGTTGTGCCTTCGGTCGACTGCCAGATCGATCAAAGCAAGAACTAGAGAGTAGTGCTCTCTGGCCGGTCGACCGCCGGTCGACCGGCCCACTAGCCAAACAGGCTGTGCACGTTTGTGTACATCGATCGACCGGCCCGGTCGACCGACTCCTGACTCGGTCGACCGTCCAGTCGACCGGCAGACAGCCTGGTCAAACAATTATAGGGATTAAAACTTGGACTTTTTTAATATCAATTAAATTCTATAAAATCACATAAATTTCAAAAAAAAATAAGTTCTTATAAGATCTTTGAAATATAAATATGTGTGACTAAAATAACACATATTATAAACAATTTGAACCATTTTTGTGATACTGAAATTAAGCTTAAACATAAAATCGGTATTTTTCAAAACTTGGATATTTGAAATAGAAAACTGTTTTCTCCAAAACTCATGTAAATATAAAAACATGATATTGAAAAAAATTTGAAGCATATTGTATATGGATAAAATCCAATATACATATAAGATATATATCTATATTTTTGACATGAAATCCAAAATCCGGTTAAACCGAAAATCAAAACTAATAAACTTTAAACATGTGTATGTGAACTTGAACATATCAATACTATCTAATCTTTACAATAGATCTAAATATATTAAACTAAATACAAACCGAAGTCTTCTTGTCTCCAAGTTGACTCGATCCAAACGAGATCCAACAAGCTAGACTCCAACCGAGTACAAGATGCGATCTTGACGCTCGAGCTCTTGAATCTAATGTGAAAGCTCCAAAACTCCTTTATTGAAGGTAAATATCTACTAATATCTTGGTCAATCACTGAAACTATTTAAACACAAGATTATTAGTAAATTATAACTACATGTGTTAATCATCATCAAAACTAGAGTGATGGGCCTCTGGGCCAACAATCTCCCTCTTTTTGATGATGACAAAACTCATAGAGTTATATATACATGGATTAAAGTTAACCTTTATAGGAGCTCCCCCTTAACTCATGCATAGCAATAAATAATAAAGATATTCAATGAATGCATAAACCAAACAACACATATATGCATTAAACAAGAAAATTAACATGCATATATAAAACTCTCAAAATTCTTCTCCCCCTTTTGTATAAAACAAGAAAATGAGATAAACCTACATATATAAATCTCCAAATTTTTCTCCCCCTTTTTGTCAAATCATTAACAAAGGGGTATAAATAAACTCAAAAAAATTTCTTTCCCTTTTTGTCAAATCAAATAAGAAGGATGTATATGCGATATACATTCATGAAGAGAAGAGACGTAAAGTTAACTCCCCCTGCATGCATATTATATAAAAAGAGATGACTAAACCCTAATCACCTAACGCATAATATACAATGTATAAAAGGAGATGTGAAGTTCTCCCTACACACGTGTAAGACATAGAGAAGAGAAGTCAAGCTCCTCAATATGTGATACACACAACATGAATCTGTATATAGAGAAGATGTTAAGCTTTCCTTGCATATAAGCAATACATATCAAAACACTATGATACCAATTGAAAAATTTATCAATTTATGATAAAGGTATACATAGAAACATTATGATATAAATTTATGATACCAATTGAAAATAAATAAAATATTTTGAGATACCAATTGAAAGTAAACAAACTTTTAAGATACTAAAAGATACCAATTGAAATATCTTGATACCAATTTAAAATGTCTTGTAAATTTTTGATACCAATAAAAAATGACACATTGTACGTTTTGGTACCAATTGAAATATATATTATAGATATTGATACTAATTGAAAGTAAAACCAATTGAAAATAGAAACAATATTTCTTTGGAAATACATTATTTTACAATAAAGATACCAAATTGAGAATAATACCAATTTAATATTATTGATACCAATATTGCAAATGTTAGCATATATCAAAATAAAGTATTTTTCATCATAGAGAATGGGAGTAAGATACCAATTGAAAATACAACCGATTGAAAGATAAAACACTAGTTTTCTCCCCTTTATGAAATACCAATAAAAATAATGCATAGGCTTGTATAGGATACCAATTGAAAAATAATTGTCATTAAGGATTAAAGCAAGCTTAGCATAAACATAATTTGTGCTTAAAGATGTAAAGATATAGTAAGCACAATTAAATCATATATATATTGAGAATTAATATGCCAATTGAAATTGATACTATATGAAATTTGAAGCATACATACATAAGAAAACACATATGAGTATACAAACATGAAAAATATCAATTGTGTTACCAATTGAAAATATAATGAGAATCAAGTGTATAACTCATAATACCTCCCTTTTCATGCACATATTAAAAAGATTTTCAATATAAGCATACAAGGCATGATCGCCCATCCAGCCACTCTTTATGGTAGGGTTTTTAAAAATAAGTTTGAAAATAATTTAACAAATTTGAAAAACTCTACCAAATAAAAAAATACGCAACTAGTTTTATGATAATCTTGAAAACTAGTACGAAGTCCTTCAAGGAAGGAATAGAACATGAATGATCTATGAAAACATGATAATCACACGATCATCAACACTCACATATCAATAAAGCTCATATAACCTAATGAATCAAAAAAATCATGAGTAAACACCAACATAGAGTGTAAAAAGTCATGTAATTAACAAAATTATGGAATAAGACATTTAAGCTCAAATGAAATTCCTTTATCAAAAACATGAAAATCATCAAACCTAAATATACTTCAAGGTATATGCATGTTTTGTCTAAATTAGAAGTATACATACATATCCCAAACACAAATGAGTCCATAAAAATATGCATGAAAAGCAAGTGACCCAAGAATATACATGTATATCTTAAGATTTTAGCAAAATTAACATATACATGAAGCTAAATACATTTTCATGAAAAAACATGTACAAAAAATAGGGAACACAAGTAAAAATATAAGAATCATCAAAACTAGGCTATATTAGTACATCTAATGGGTACAAATGAGCAATTAGGCACAAACATATAATAATCAATTTGTGACTCACTAGTTATACAAGTATATGCACAAGTTTTAATGAGAACTACATCTAAACATGTAATCAAAATCATGAAGTACAAAATCATAAATAAATATGATCATTAAGGTAAATGCACGTGTTTAGAGCTATGATATACACAATATTTAAACTAAAGTGAGAACACAAAAATAATAATCCATATAAACATGGGTGTATCTCAAAAGACTACATATGCATATCAATAGTCTAATCATGACATTTACCATGATAATCATGAAAAATCAAAACATGCTAAAAATTAACAATATGAAAGTATGTAAACTAATAAGGAGTTAGAGATAGTTACCAAAACTATTAGGACACATCTCTAGATCTCCAAACCATGGTGGTCTTCCCACCAAACTTTCTTGAAGGTGATGCATCCAAAGTAGTATCGATCAAGTACAAAAGCATCCACCATCAAGGCACCAATACCTCCCACGTCAAGTGAGAGCCCACACCTGCATCAAATAAAATAGGAGTGAATTTTAGTACCCATACCTTATTGGGTCCATGGGGGTTAGCACCTTTCCTAATCCAAACAAACTTATTTGCAAAATTTGAATCATGTATCCTATCATAATTAAATTTTGTAAGGTCGCCCTTACGTCCACAATGTGTACAAGTGTGGACATGAGCATACATGGTGTTATGTGTATGAACGTGAGAAACATGTGTATGTCGTGCTTTGTGTGCATGCATAGGAGGAGCATGTTTCTTGTGAAACATGGATTCCAACCGCGTGTGGTTCATAGAACATTGGCTCAATGTGGAGCCCAAACAATCAACACTTTTCTTCAACACACATATATCATTTTTAATGCTTACAAATAAAGTGGAGCATGCAATTGAAACACTAGATGGTGAAGCAATATTAGCATGGCAAATATGTGAATCTAAATTATTTTTCAAAGTTTTATTATCCTTGGAAACCAAATCCAATTCTTTTGAAATTGAAGCAATTTATTTTTCAAAGATTGGTTTTTCTTTTAAAACAATTTCATGTTTTGAAGACAAAACCTCATTTTTCTTTAAAACATCATTACAATCAATTTTATTTTTCAAAATTTTGTTTTCATTTAGGGCAAATTCAAGTTGGGATTTCAATGAGTCCTTTTCATTTGAAATCTCATCCCTCTCTTGCAAAATAAAATCAAGTTTTGAACACAAATTCTTATTTTCTTTATTTAATTTAAGACTTTTATTTTTCAAAAGTTAGTATTTTTCTAATAGGTTTTCACAAATAATAGATAGTTCTTCATTTAAAGCATCAGCATCAACATAATCATCACTAAAAGAACTAGCACTATCATCTAGTTGAGTATCCGAGTTTACCTCAAGGGAGTCATTCCCTTAGACCATGTAGCAAGCTTGTTCGGATTCATCTCCACTAGATTCCTCCTCCACATAGTTTGGTGTTTGAAGTTTTAGAGAGGTCAAAGTATTCCACACTGTAAAAGCGGAATCACAATGAGAAATCATAAAAAGATATTCTTTACTTAATGTTTGCCTACGTGCCTCTAGGGCTTGTGCGTTGGTCTCTATATGCTTGCTATTATCAAGATAGGATTTCTTGGCAGTGGCAAGGTAAACATGCATTCCTAAGGTCTTAAGGTACATACTCATCTTAAGCTTCCATACAACGATGTTAGAAAAAAACAAACAAAGGAGGGTCATGAAGTCCATCAGTGTAAACTATATGTGTGGAAATGAAAATATAGATTAGCTAACCAAGATCTCACTCCTAGGTGGTTAAACCTAATATCAGGAGCGTAGGCTCTAATACCAATTGAAAGTACACCTAGAGGAGGGTGAATAGGTGTATGGATAATCTAATGACAAATGATGCAAAATTAAAACTAAATTGCAACACACTTAGTGTAACTAAAGAGTATAGCCGAGTTCCCGTTGAAGGGCTCTGGACTATCTCCACTAAATTCCTCTAAATAAGAGTTGAGGTGCTATATGAAGCTCTCTTGGTTCAAAATTAGTGAGGCACACAAACAATATCAAGCATATAAGATATGAGCAATATGAATCAATGCAAGATGAGAGAGAGTTAAGAGATAGTGGATCAATCGCAAACACAAAGATACGTTTTAAGGTTCGAGCCACTGCTCTATGTCCTCGCCTTCACACAGAAGGATTTCCACTAAATCGTCCACCCAGGACTTCCCACACAGGAAACCTCCACTGAGGATTTGGGTAATACAAACTAGGAGTACACAGCTCCTCACTCCAACAAACACAACCTCTACACAAGAGGTAAGGCACAACAATAATCACCTCTACACTTAGAGGGATGGGCACTTAGACAAACAACAATCACTTCACACTAGAGAGATAAGGCTCAAAGCGAAACAACAATCTCAATCACCTCTACACTTAGAGGGATACCAACATAACCTCCACAATCACCTCTACACAAGAGGGATACCAACAAATACAAGGAAGGTTACAACTCTTGGTGATTTCAAAGACCACAAACTAATTTTCTCACAAAAAAGATCCTATAGATAGGATAGATTGGTAGCTCAAGTGTGAGAAAATAAAGTGTTAGGAACAAAGAAAAACATTTGAGAAAATTTTCAAATAGATATTGAAATCAAGATCAAAAACCAATTCCCAAAAGACTCTCTTTTCCTTGAATTTTTCAGCACTTTAAAATAAATAAAAATAAATCTTTTTAACCCAAAAACTCTTACTGAAAAACACTTAAAAAATCGGAATTTTTCTCTTCTAAAATCTTGATAAAATCAGACCAAGAGAAGGCATATATATAGCCTCTCAAAAATCTGCCCGTTGGCAGTCTGGAAATTCAAAATTGCCCTTCCGGTCGACCGCCCAACGGTCAATTTTATGACCGTTATGCCTCTGGTCGACCGTCCGATCGACCGAGGCCAAAACCAGAGGGCAGTGCTCTCTGGCCGGTCGACCGATCAATCGACCGGGGGCCAGATCCAGAGAGCAGAGCTCTCTGGACGGTCGACCGCCCAGTCGACTGGCCCACTAGCCAAACAAGCTATGCACATGTGTGCACATCGGTCGATCGGCCTGGTCGACTGACTCCTGACTCGGTCGACCGTTCGGTCGACCGGCAGATAGCCTGGTCAAACAATTATAGGAATTAAAACTTGGACTTTTTAATATCACTTAAATCCCATAAAATCACATAAATTCCACAAAAATAAGTTCTTATAAGATCATTGAAATACAAAAATGTGTGACTAAAATTCAACACATATTATAAAAAATTTGAACTATTTTTTGTGATATTGAAAATAAGCTTAAACACAAATCGGTATTTTTCAAAACTTGAATTTTTGAAATGGAAAACCGTTTTCTCCAAAACTCATGTAAATACAAAAATATGATATAAAAACAAATTTAGAGCATATTGTATATGGATAGAATCCAATATACATATAAGATATATATATATCTATATTTTTGACATGAAATCCAAAATCCGGTTAAACCAAAAACCAAAACCAATAAACTTTAAACATGTGTGTGTATGTGAACTTGAGCATATCAATGCTATCTAATCTTTACAATAGATCTAAATATACTAAACTAAATACAAACCAAAATCTTCTTGTCTCCAAGTCGACTCGATCCAAACGCGATCCAACGAGCTAGACTCCAACCGAGTACTAGATGCGATCTTAACGCTTGAGCTCTTGAATCTACATGTGAAAACTCCAGAACTCCTTTGTTGAAGCTAAACACTTACTAATATCTTGGTCAATCACTGAAACTATTTAAACACAAGATTATTAGTAAACTATAACTACATGAGTTAATCATCATCAAAACTAGAGTGATGGGCTTCTGGACCAACATATATAAATATCATAATAATGGGTTATATTAGAGAGGTCTCTGGTGGGTTCCTCCGGAATCCACAATATTTGAATTGGGCCGCGTTTAGTGGACCAATCAGACCTCCATCGAAACCACTACCTTGAGGTGAATTTTTTCTTCCCGCTCTATTATTTCATGCATACATACATTCACGATGCACTGAGGATAATGTATGAGATAAGTGTAGGGAAGGGTCTATTAACGTAGAGTTTTTAGATTTTTTTCTTTTTCACTTCTTTTAGGATATTCTTAGAATTTTTTCTTTTTGTATAGAAATTTTTTCTTTCTTTAAAAACTTATTGAAATAAGAGACAAATTTTTAATCTATTTTTAATCTATTTTTAAGAATGATCTTAGAAACTAAGGAAGCCTTAATTATGATATATTAAACCTAGTCGAAATAATGAATCTTATTTAAGATTATGGGTTAAGTAAGAGAGATTGGAGAGATAATTTTATCTTAAATTTTTTGCCTTAGATAAGATGCACTTCGCACTTACACATTTTTGGGATAGAAACAAAGACCAAAATTCCATTAAGCAAAAATAAATAAAAAATGTATGGTATATATGAATAAAAAATCACTTAAAGCTAGATAACTATACTTCAAGAAGTATGATTATTCACACCTAACGGTGGTCAAAAGAAATAAATAATCCCCCAAAGTTTTGCGGCCTTTTTTACTCGAGTCCTTAAGCCCGAGGGATATCTCATCTGGTGCCCTAAGACCATCTGATTTGGGAGTCATCGGCTAAAAGCTCACTACTCGGGTAAACTAGAAAGCCTAAGAAAATTAAGGGAAGAAATATATATATATAAGGCTTGATGCATTAGAGTTAAAATCCCAAAAATCTTCACTATCACAAAGTGTATATTATCTAGATTTTATGAAGGATAAAATATTCAATTCAATTTTGAATTCTTATCTTAATTGAAGACAAGATCTTGCATATATACTAAGTTTAAGGAAGAATAATTTTTGGTGGACTTATGACCTTAGATCGCTTAAATTTTTGCAAAAATATTTCGAAAACCTTTTCTCTTTCAAAATGTGTTTTCAAAAACACTAACTTTTGTTTTCTTTCTTTATGAGTTTTGTGGTGTAATCCGCTGAAAACCTTCAGGAGACAAAACTCCTCCTCTAGGAGAAACTTAGAAATTTAACGGCTTGTTGCATATGCTCAGTGCAATCGCGTCATCTGCGAAAGTGGTATAATAACATCTCTAGTTTAGTTTTTTTTCTTATTTTGCTCGGGACGAGTAAAAGATAAGTGTGAAAGTGTGATTAATCTATGATTCTGCATCATTATATCGCATTTTCTTACCAATTTATGAATAAAATAACTGTTCTCACACGTGTTTTGGTCTCTTTTGCAGATAATCAAGGCTAAAAGGGCTAAGGGGTAATAAGAGCATAATTAAACCCATTTCAGGAAATTAAATCTCATTACTTGGAGGCCAAACTAGAAAGCTTCTAGAATATACATTTGATCCAGAAGTTGGGCGAGAATCTGAAGAAAACTGAATCTAATTTACCTAAATTTAGAACCATCTAGAAGATTCTCGCAGTTGGACGAAATCACAGAGCAAAACCAGGGACCTAAGTCCCTCGTATTGCCACAAAAATGTGGAACTTTGCTACGTTTTCACGGTTATGTGGTAGATCCACACGTCGATCTTCAACGTGTGGCCTCGTCTTGTCAAACCCTAGCTCATTGTGCTATAAATACTGCATTTGAGGGCCAGAATAGGGCAATGGAGAGAGCAATAGCTAGGATTTATCTCTTCTAGTTGTAAAGTAGGATTTTCTTCCCTCTTTTTTGTATTTTTTCTTTCTTTTTAGATCTTGTAGTAGGGCTGAGTTGATTCTGGAGAGAGAAAGATATTGATGTAAGAGAGAGTGACAATCCATGTAAAGGTATCTCCTTTCTTCTTTGTTGTAATCTTCTCCATCTTCTACATGGTGCTTAGCTAGTTTTCTTCTCATGACAATTTAACTACTAACCACTAACAAACTAACTTCTTACTTGGTAATCCACATGAATCTAATAGCCTGTACAAGGACTTGCTCTTGCAAGTGATATTGATGGCTCATGATGATAGATTCTAACACTCTAACATTCTAACATCTAACCACTAACAAGCTAACTTGCAATATCTTTTTTATTTCATGCTCACTTCTACTTGATTTCGAAGATGTAATAGTAGCTTTCACCTTATTGTGTGGAATGGATGTGTTTGAATGTAAAGAACCATTTCATGTGTTTGAATGTGAAGAAGCATTTCATGTGTCATACTTTGTATTGTCTCTTGAAGAAGCCAAGGTTTAGTGATGGCTAAGGATCCATGTGAGACAACTATCACTAAGAGGTTAGGAAGTTATTGGAGCAATTAATAGTTAGTAGCCATGAGTTTTCTTTCCTCGTTTCCTTCTTTTCTTTACATTGTTTTAAAAACTATTTTAAAAATTTTTTCTATTATTTTTCTATCGTTGTTTTCACCATCTTCTTAGTTCACCTTTGTTTTCATCTTCTTCACAATAATTTTCATCTTCTTTTCTATTTTATTTTTAAACCCACTTTCTAAATCACTTCACTTTCCATTTCATTTCTATTTTTTTGTTTTGCTTTACTGATTCACAACCATTTCTCCATTGTTTTCACTTTGCCTGTTCCATTGCCTTCTCTACTTATCAGTTCTAGTTTATTTTCTTTTTCTTTTCTTTTTCTTTAACAAAGAAGAACTTATTAACAAAATAACGTGAACAAATTGTTAATGCTTTTATCGCCTCCCGTCCCTGTGGATTCGACCCGTATAGTTTATATACTATAACGGAAGTATTGAGGAAGCTAAAGCACACACATTTTTATACTGATTTCAAAATATATGTTTTCCTGCACGATTTATCCCGATCACTTCCTCATTCAACGGATCATCACGGTCGATTGACGTTGAGCCGATCGAATATTAGTGACATTATGATGCATGATGTCAACATCAAAGGATGCAAAGTTAGAAACTTTGATTTTAGGTTTGTCACTCTTCTCATGATCAAGTTAGCACTACACTTTTGATCAAAGATTCACCCTGTTCAATAAGATGGAATAGGGTTTGGGATCGAAGATGAATGGGAGAGCATCAAAGAAAAGCTTTCTCATTCAAGGGATCACATCACGATTGATCGATGCCGAGCCGACCGAGCATTGGTGATAGTATGATGCATGATGTCAACATTGAAGCAATGACAAAGTGGAAAACTTTGATTTTAGCTTTGTCACACTTCTTATGATTAAGTTAACACCACACCTCTGATCAAAGCTTCACCTTGATCAATCAGATGGATTAAGGTTTGAGATCCAAGATGTTTGGGAGAGCACCAAAGAAAAGCTTCTCATTCAACGGATCACATCACGGTCGATCGATGCTGAGCCCCAAACATAGGTAACATTATGATGAATGATGTAAACATTCAGTTTTTAGCCTTGTCACTCTTCTCTAGTATATAGAAATGCATCCATCTTCAACTTAGAAGAAAAGGTCATATTCTGAAGTCGAGCATGCCTAAGCAACAATTTTAGGCACTTTTCTTTCTGATCATTCCTCTCGATCCAAAAGGGTGGCTTATCTGGCCTGACTTTTTCATATGTAATGGTGGCATGTCTCCCTTCTCCTGTTCGATTGATCGAAGCTCGATCCAATGACAAGGCATCCAAATAGTCAGATGAGCTGATTGAATGACTTTATCTGATGGTTTATCAAGCCAAACTCATTGAAGAAGGTTCGTGATGCATCTTTGCATAACTTTTCTACTATTTTCACATTCATATCAAGATGTGGTGATCGATCGACTCTCATGGTGGGTTGAATGAGTTTATCTGATGACTTATCAAACCAAACTCATTAAAGAAGGTTCGTGACATATCTATGCAGAACCTTCCCAATGTTTTCACATTCAAATCAAAAATGTGGCGATCGAATGAGGATCAGAGAGGACTCGAGAGAAAGGTTAATCTCTAGACAAAATCCTCGCGAAATTCATATCCACTTCCTTAATTCCTAGCTCATCTGAGGAGTGAAAACCTAGGAGGTGCATCATGTTACTTAAAGTAACAAAATAATCCAACGCCTCCGACGGCTAAAGGATAGAGAAAACAGTTGGCTTTCAAGCCCAATGAAAAATTCTCGACAACTAATCATGCTGAGGGGAATAGCATGGATAGCCTAACTCAAATGGTAGTTGGTAAAGGCATTCTAAATCCGTTGATAACTGAGGATTTGTTAAAAATCCTAAGGGACCTGATCCCGCCGTCCCCTCAAAAATTCCTTACTAATTCCCGTCCATAGAATGGTAAGACCACAACAAACAGTAATTATTTCTCCAACAAAATAATCACAGATCAAACCTGTTAACATTATACCTTTGACAGCAAAACCAACATATCCTTAGTATGATAGAATTTCAACTTATCAATTCTCTTCAATAGAATGACGAGTCCACTAAACTTGTTCAAATTGTAAATATTCCTGGCCAAGTTAAAAACTACACCTCAGACTAAAATTGCTCATATTGCAATGTAAATCTCTGTTAAGTTAATATTACACCTATGACAGTGATTCTTTCGATTTTTGAGACGTTTGATGCCAAGTTAAATATTACACCTCTAGCATCTATTCATTTTAAGTTAAATGCTACACCTATGACAATGATCTTTTCTCGATCTTTCTCATCAAAATCGAGACCTTCAATGTGAAGTTAATATCATACCTCTAGCATTCACCCCATTGTTAAGTTAACACTAAACCTATGACAGTATTTTTCTCAGTTTTCTCAATGAAAATGAGACCTTCTTGATACTAAGTTAATATCATACCTCTAGCATATATTCTTGTAAAGTTAACATCACACTTCTGACAATTCAATTTATTCAAACTACAAATCCAAACCTGTCATGTTAACTTTGCACTTCTGGCAGTAAAAATTCTCATAAATTCCCAATAGATCAAACTCCATTTGTTATTCTCATCAATAGAATAACAAGTCCATAAAATTTGTTCAAATCACGGATTCAACCCCTATCAAATTAACATCACACCTCTGACAGTAACCCTCTCAAATTCTCTAGTGAAATTCCTAACTTTCGATTACTATGTTAATCATCACCTCTAGTACTCATCTCATTGTTAAGTTAACATTATACTTATGACAGTGAACCTTCCCAATTTTCCAAGTGAAAACGGGTCCTATAGTTAATACTAACCTCTTCAAATGCTAAGCTAATATCATACCTCTGCTATATATCCCTGTTAAGTTAACATTACACCTCTAACAGTAGTCATTTCAATTTCTCCTGCGGGAAAAGAATCTTTGGTTAATATTACACCTCTCAAGTGCTAAGTATAGCATACCTCTAGCACACAAAACAAAATCCTGTCTTGTGCACGCAAAATAAATTCCTGTCAAGTTAATATCAGCCTCTGACAAGTAATTTCCCTTAACTTTAAACACTTCCAATGGAGTTATCTAACAATTGCTAAGTTAACCGTTACCTCTAGCAATCACAATTCCATCACTCTAGTCCGTTTGATTTTCAAATACAAAAAGAAAATAAACACGAGATGAAGGCAAAATAATCACTTTTATTATTCATATTAAAATGATAAAAGTGATATAAACACTCTCTTATTCAATAAGATGAAGTGTTACAAAAGAAGAGGAGACCCGCATTTCGGACAACATGCGCGTCTAGAATGATCGAACGTGACCTCGCGTTTCAAGCAAACGAGGCTCGGTCCAGAAGTGTCCAACGCGACCTCCGTGTTTCACGAGAGTCACATTTCAAATAAGCTCAACGCGAGGCTCACATTCAGAAGCATCCAACGTGATCCCCACGTTTTAAGACCAGACAAAAGTCGCGTCTTCAACAGATGAGACTCGCGTCTTCAAGAAGACAAAGTGTGATAGTCGTGTCTTTATCAACAAAAGTCGCATCTTCTCTTTCCAACATCAGAGTATATCTCTGCTTCTGTAAACAGTTCAACAGTACACTAGTAAAAGCAATCATCAACTCTACCAGGTCAATAGTATACCGATAAACAAATCAGAGTTCAGATGAGTTCTAGACTCTGTATCTAGATATTTACCAAGATCTACCCTCGAGGCTTCAAGTAGTGTTACAGAACATTCACGAAGACATAATTCAGACAAGATCAAGCTCAGGACATATCAAAAGATTGCCAGTCCAATCATGGGATTCCAAATCAACATGAGGTCCAAAATATTCCAAAATCTGATCCCAGTAAACTGCGGAGTTTCAAAAACTTTGAAGGGGGTCTGTAGATTATCTAAAAATCATTAAAGAAAAGTCCTCAAATACCGACCTAACTTTAACGTGAAGATCGTGTTTTCACTCAAATGCGGAGCTCAACTAAACCCTGTAGGAGTTGAAAAATCACAATTTCAAAATTTTTTAATTGAATAGAAGATTACAACAGATACAATCTGATTACAAAAGAGAGAAAATCTTTTGATTGATTCTCCTCTTTATTTAAAACTGGGCTCTTCATGTGGCGGTGAAGAGTGAGTGAGTCGTGTTCCCCGTTGACTAGCCAAACGTCAAATTTCTCTTGCTTTTTGGATCTACAAGTGGAGTAGCACAACTCCTATCAGTAATGAAATCTCAAAAAGATATAAAGAACTTAAACTCAGCAAGTTAACAAAAAGAGTTGAACTCTTTTCAGGTTACAAGAGCTTCAAGGCCGAACTCTGGTGACATAGCTCTGCCCCTTTGCCTATGGCCTCTTGAATTCCTTCACCAGGACTCTTCTCTTCAGCCTCTTTCGAGAGGTCCTCCTCCTCTAACTATTCCTAACTATTTATAGAGGAATTGGGGTGTAACTGCCCCCTTAAATCTCGTCATTAATGGAGACTAATCCCTCATTAAGTGGGGAGAACATGGGAGTGATTAACTCAGTCATGGCTGACAGTTATAGCAGAAACGCGGGTCTCGTGTTGGACGCGGATCTCACTCTGATGTTGAGATACGGAGCTCATAGGCTCGCGTCTGTGTTGGAATGCGGAGCTGCTCAAACTCACGTTTGAGTTAAAATACGAAGCTGACTGAGGTCCGTGTTTGACAAAGGACGCGAGATCTGCCTCTGATGACCTCCGCATTTGATAAAGGAAGCAAGGTCCGCGTTTGAGGCTAGAATGCAACCTTCATGTTTAACAAAGGACGCGAGGTCCGTGTCTGATGAACTTCACGTCTGACAAAGGATACGAGGTCCGCATTTGATAAAGGACGCGAGGTTCGCATCTGGCGACCATACAGGGCTTCCCACACAGGGAACTCTAATATACATTAAATACAAAACTCCAAACACATGAATAGGCTTTTCAAAATAAGTTTTACTAAGTATATGAAGCATAAATGTATATAGATCAAATCTAATATACATTAAAACTTATAAACTTGTTTTGATCCTATCTATCCATGAAAATCATATATATGAAAAACCGAAACCGGTTAAACCGAAAACCAAACACATGAAACTTTTAACAAGTGTGTGTATTGTGAACTTGAGCATATCAACACTATCTAATCTTTGCAATGATCTAAACACAATCTTAGACTAAACAAACCGATATCTTGTTGTAGAACTCCTTCTCCAAGTCGACTCGATCCAAACATGATCCAACGAGCTTGACTCCAACCGAGTGCTAGATGTGATCTTGACGCTCGAGCTCTTGAATCAACATGTGAAAGCTCCAAAATATCTTTGTTGAAGCTAATCACCTACTAATATCTTGATCAAATATCTGAAACTAAATATCATAAGATTATTAATAAACTATAAGTACATGAGTTAATCATCATCAAAACTAGAGTGAAGGGCCTCTGGGCCAACAATTATTAGAGCTGCTCTTTTCATTTCGGCCAACAAATATCTGTCTGAGCAGAGGCCTAGCTCATCGTCCTGAGCTGGGTGCTGGTGAATTACCAGAGGAGTTTTTACCGGTAGGAGAGGAGGTCGTTTCAAGTCCAGACGAGAGACTAACTTTCTTTTAGGATAGTACTTTTGCACGACTACGTCACCTCAGACTAGCAATTTAATTTTTCTTTTGACTCCTTTATATTAGGTGCATGCTTAGGACAAGTATTTAATTTGTTTAAAAAAAAATTGTGACTTAATTTGGTGCATGTCTTAAAATTTAGAAAATATTGATATATATATATATATATATAATATATATATATATATATATATATATATATATATATATATATATATATATGCTACAATCCTTGATCGATCAATACATGTTGTTAGGTTCCTCCATTGCTTGGGGTGTTCTCCTGCACTGTGTGACTACTGCAGCTCTATCTGGATAAAAGAACCCCTCCAAACTCGAAACCTCCAAACTTCCTGCAGCTGCGGTGAACAATTACTGATCAAACAAGCAAACGGAAGACTAATCTGATGGTCTTGTACATTGTGTTCGCTAGAACTCTTTACAGCTTTTCTTGAGTCGAGTGCCGAGATGTACAAGGCAGGCATGGCCAGCAACATCGAAGCATCATTTTGTTCGCGGGGGCAGAGTCTGTGCGGCTGTTTCCTCGACAGAACTTGGTTTGGTTTCGCCTTGGCCTCTGCTGCATTGGCATTTGCATGCCCTATTGCTGAGATCCCCACTGATCTAGTGAGGCTTTGGTTATCTTCTTTAACTCATGTTTGTCTAATTTGTCATACACAAAACTGGTCAGAAAAGTTCTGCATTTATTTTTATTTTGCTGGCAGAATTTTTGACCTTTGGGATTATCCCAGAGCCGATACCCAATTGTTTGGTGAGGTAAGTGGTTGTGTTTGCAAGGAAATGAGCTTGCAATTATCTCGTGGTTGCAGGCTCAAATGACTTCCGCACTGTTTGTAGGGTTAATCGGTTGGACAACCACATGCTATTTTGTACACCATTCTTGATCAGTTTTTCGCGGTAGCTGAAATCAGTGATTGTACCCGCACGGAACCGGCCCACGGGACCCGCCCGTCCCGGCCCAGGCCTACCCCAAACCTGGGGCGTGACCGGGTTTGGGAAACAAGGTCCACGGCCCGGCCCAGGCCCTAGCGCCCAACGGCTATTTTCTAGGCGTTGGGCCTTTTTTTTTTTTTTTTTTTTTTTTTGGTTTTTGGGGGGGGAGGGGGGGGGGGGGGGGGAATTCTTTTTTACAAACCCCCCAACGGGATTATTAGTCCAAATTCTTTTTTACAAACCCACCCAACGGGATTATTAGCCCATAATATAGCCATTGGGTGGGGTTTGTAATTTTTTTTTTTTTTTTACACAAATCTCCCACAACAGGAATATTGGCCAGAAATTTATTTTTTTGCGAAAAATTACATTTTACCCCTTCCCTTCTATAAATACTCATTTTTCCTCACTTCATTTTGTCACTAAAAAATTCTCTGCAAAACTCTAAAAAATCTCTTAAATTCTCAAGTACTCAAGCTCTCAAGTGATCAAGCTCTCTCAAATTCTCAAGCTCTCTCAACCTCTCCTCAAGTGCTCAAGCTCTCTCAATCTTTCCTCAAGTCCTCAAGTGCTCATATTCCCTCAAGCTCTGTCATGTTCCGATATTTTTATTATTGTCAATTTTAGTTTAAAAATATATGCACACTCTTCAGCAGCAAGTTCTAACAATTCTTCTTCTTTTAAATATAATTATAATTTAAATTTGACTAGTCATTAATGGTATGATTTGCATATGACTTTACCCAACACTTTAATACTTTCATTCACACAATCAGAAACACCATCCACAAATTTTATTGCTTCTTCTGAATCACCTTCTACTTCCACTGCCAAAGTAGCAACGTCCATGGCAGAGGAAAAATCTGAGATTTGAATTTTTTTTTAAAAATATTAATAGAGTTAGGAAGGTTGTATGCAAGCTTTGTCCCGATGTTTCTTATACTTTTTCAAAATATAGTGGAACCGGCGCACTAACTAGGCACATACAACAAAACATCCCCAGAATCAACCACGACAAACACAAATTTCTACTTTTGATAGCACACTAAGCATTTTTAATTATAATTGTCAAAAAGGTAAAATTAATCTAGTTAAATATTTAATTCATGCTGAACAACCTTTTAGTTTGGCTAAAAATGAAATATTCACAAATTTTATTAGAACTACTCATAATCCTGAATATGATCAGTTCTGTGAAGATGCTATTAGAGCGGAAATATTCAGGGTTGTTGAAGAAAGGAAGCAAGTTTTAATTGTAACTTTTTCTTCTATGCCACAAAGAGTTACACTTACTTCAGATTGGTAGGAAGCCCTTAGCGACTTTCATTACATAGTTGTTATTGCACATTTTATTGATTCTGATTGGTTTTTAAACAAAAGAATAATTGGTTTTAAATAAATTTCCTCGTAATAGTTCCAATCTCAGTCAAACTATTTTGAAAGTTGTTAGAGAATTAGACTTGACTCTAATTTTTTCTGATTCAGTTAATAATGCTAGCAATAATACTGTTGCAATTGAGCTTTTAAAACGTCATTTTAGACTGGTTTTGAATGAAATTTTTTTCATATTCATTGTGTATGTCACATTATTAACTTGTGCGTATAGGTTGTTTAAAATGTATAAATAAACATATTCAAAATTTAAGAAATACTATTTTATTTATTAGAAGTAGAGGTCCAAGGAGGGTAAACTTTAAACAAATTTTGTTCAAGTATCGGCCTACAAATTAAAGGTTTATCTCAGGACATAAGGATTCACTGAAACTCAATATATAATATGTTGAAGAAAATTATTCCTTATCGTACTGCAAAAGATATGTTTATTTCCTCATAATTGCCGGATATGTTTATTTCCAGTGATGAATGAAAAATTATTGAAGTAATTTGTGAATTTCTGAAAAAAATTGAAAAAATTACAAGATTATTTTCTGGGGTTTATTATCCCACAACTAATTTAGTATTTTATGAGTTAACTGAATTACTGAACTGTTTTGTACATATCGAGATGATTTTTTACTTCAAGATATTGTTCATTCTATGAAAGAAAAATTATTTTTAAAGATTTTTCTATTATATTTTCTTTTGCTACTATTATGTATCCTCGAATTAAATTTGAAGAATGGAAATATTTACTTGAAAATTTTTATGAAAAATGAATTATCCTGACTGTTCCTTAGTATGGAAAGATATTGAGCATTCTATAAATAATATGTATGATTTTTATGATTCTCAATTTGAAAATAATCATCCCAACCTGCATCTTCATCTAGGCCTAAAAGTTATTTATTATTTGGTTTATTATCTGCATCTAAAAGATCAAAAAGCTCAAACTCATTGAAAGAGCTTCATTATTATTCTACTCGTGCTTTAACTCCTGAGATTGATGTAAACTCAGGCTTTGAAAATTTTGATATTTTGTTCTAGTGAAAATCAACGAAATCAACATATTATATGCTTTTCAATATGGCACATGATTTACTAACCTCTTCTGCCTCTACTGTAACTTCAGAATGTGCTTTTAGTATAGCTGGATGGGTGCTGACGATAGGAGGAACCGCCTGACATTAGAAGCCATCGAGATGAGTATCTGCGATAAGGATTGGCTCGATGCGAAGACGAAAAGTTAGAATAAAACAATAGATGAAATAATTGAAGACTCTCCAGAAAATGAGTGAACAAGTGAAAATCTTTTGTATTTGTATTTGTATCAATTTAAACTTCAATCTCACTCTACAATTTGTATCAATTTTGTCCAAAACTGTGTGAATTTTTTAAAAAAAATTTAGAATTTTTAAGATTTTTTTTAGAATTTTATTACTTTTTTTTAAAATACGCGAGTCGGCCCGGCCTGGGTCTGGCCCGACCAGCCCGGCCGGCTCTCCGGGCCGGGCCGGGCTGCTCGGAAGTTGAGGGCAGGTCTGGGGTTAGCCCGACCGGCTCTCCGGGCCGGGCCGGGCTGCTCGGAAGTTGAGGGCAGGTCTGGGGTTAGCCCGGCCCGCTCTCAGACCTGCCGTGCCCGGGACGGGCCCATTTTGCATCCCTTGTGGGTGATGCAGTAGAGATGCAATGTTTTGCAAGAATGATCAAGGATAGTTTGAATACTTGTCAGTGTAAAGTATATAGCTTTATGTAAGGTCGTTGAAGTTCCCCGCAAGTAGCATCCCGTTGGCCTTGGGTCGTAAGAGTTCCGCTCACCCACATGTTACCCATTCGAGACTTACCACTAACATATTTATAATATATTTATTTCGACCACTTTGAAGGATGTTTTTGAAACTTACGTCTTTATGACTGTGTATTGCTTTATGTAAAGCCGTTGAAGGATGGTTTGAAGCTAATTTTTCATTTGATACCATTTTGTTGGTCGAACAAATGTTTTGCAGGTTCCTAGATAGCAGCATGACACATTGACGGCGTGAATTTAAGCTTGTGAGAACACAAGACGTGTATCCCAAAATCTGTAATAATTTATTTTTTGTATTTATTGAAAAATTATTTCTACCCTCAAAAGTGTAGTACTCTCTTGTCAATAATTTCTCATATAAAATGTCACGAAAAAAAGATATATATGAAATCACAAAACATCTTAACAAATTAATAATTTCTAATATTATTGTGTAAATTTACTTGAAATGTTGTATATGTGCTACTTATAAAGCTAAATCTGTTTCATAGCATTAATGTTTATACTTTTACATCTTATCCCATTTTTTGTTTACATTTCTATGTTATGAACATGTCCATTTGCAGATGGCCAAAGACTATTTAGAATGCTTGAATTCAATTCCAGAGGTTGAGCACACTTCCTAATCACTATAACAAGAGAAGACTACTCTCCAGATAGTCATATTTCAAACTGACATAACTGAGAATCATTTTGATTTGTGCGCCTTGTACAGCCTCTCTCTCCATTTGCATAGAGAAGATTAATATTTCAAGCCGACAAAATTGAGAATCATGCCATTTGTTTAAGAAGACCATATCTCTCTCCAACTCAATTTGGTTAGAGTAATATTTCAATGTTAGATCTAAATTTATTCCATACAAGATCTACACATATACTGTAAGTCTCTTTATCATGATCAAAGGAATGAGGGTTTTAGGCATACCTGATTCCATCAGGAAGAGGATGTCGAAGGTTGCATGATCTCGAGGACGCTGGAGTTGAGGGAGAGGATTCTTCTCTCCAGCCATCAAATTCTCTTCTTTATCCTTAGAGGAGATGAGAGGCCTCCAAGAGAGAGATGGTTATTATTGTTGGTGGAGAGGGAACCATACTCATGATATATATAGCATCAAGAAACCCTAGTTCAACTCATCATAAATCTAGGCCCTTGATTTATAACACGAGTTCCACACGTATAGATGAGTCTCACATTCTAATTTAAGTACACTCATGGCTAAGTGTAATTGAAAACGCGTCTAGACCCAAACCATTTAGGTTTGATCAATTCTTTATTGGGTCAAACAACATAGGTTAAGTAGGCGGGTGCAAATATCCAATTGACTTGATTAGGCCCAATATAAGTTAGACTTTAAAACATAATAAGTCTAACATTCAAGCCTTGTGCATGTCGGTCGACCGAAGTTCTGTCATAGAGTTTAAAAAACTCTATCTCTTATTTTTGCCCTCTCTCTACAGTAACCAACTTAAAAAATCAAGTTAGCAACAAAAATTTCTAATGGGATGAAAAAGTTAAAACCTTGGAGTTGGAGAGAGATGTCTCCATCTTCAACGGAGACCACATCGACATTCCCGCCATCTCCGATGAGGTACGGTCTGACATCATCAAGTACCAGGTTCACGTTCTCCGCCGTCAGATTGTACACCTTGGCCGAAGTAGAGGCTGGAGCTAGTGGAGGCGTCGGAGCTCGGGGCGGTGACGGGATCGTCGGTTGAAGAGATCCATCTCAGAGAAGAGGGCTTTTGCTTTGCGTTGAAGTGGGTTATGAGGAAGAAGGAGAGAGGAGGACACAGATAGGATTTTGGATTTTATGCAGGAGAGAGGAGGAAAGATCTCGACTACGGGCAGAGAGCACATGGCTTTAGGGCCTGGTTGCTGCAAATTGGGAGGAAGAGAGCTCTCTTCCTCAGCTCAGCTGTTTTGCTGGCTGAGGAAGAAAGTTTCTTCTGCCACCTCAGTAGCTGATGTGGCTGAAGAGAGCCCTCTCTCTTCCCTCACCTCTTCAACTGAAAAAACTAGTGAAAAGAGGCTGGAACACAGGGATCTAGGCGTAAAATAATTTTTTTATTTTTTTTTTCTCTTTCCCTCTTCAACCGCTCTTCCCTCCCCCTCTTCCCTCTTCCTCTCTCTTTCGAAAAACAAACAGGCCCTTAATTAATTTTATTTTTCCTGAAAATGAAAAAATAAATGTAGAAAAAAGAGCTGCAGCATAGGGCAATTTTTTGACCATGTCCTTTTTTCATATTTATCTCCAAAAACAGAATTTTCAAATTTATTTTCAAAAAACAGACCTCTAACATGTCAGCTCGGTGCTATGTAAGCCCTTGAACGTTTTACCTAGATAACGTGTGCGGGCTCTGGTCGCAAACAGCTGTCCTTTTTTGGTCCAGGATAGACAGCCTCGAATAAAGTGTTCTTTTTTTTTTTTTTTGTCGTTCACAACCTCGAACAAAGATTGAAAGTTCAAAATTAAGCTTCACTCTTGGTCCAGGACTGTTGGACTAAGAAAAACTTCAGTTATTTTTTATTCACTGAGACTTATGGTGGTTGATTGAGAGTTAAGTTTTTTTTCAAATTGTACTTCATTCTTGGTCCGAGATTGACAACCTTGGACCAATTTTAAAAGCTAAAAAAAAGAAAAAAAAAATTAATTCGAGGTTGCTAACCCAAACTGAATAATGGAAGTCATGTGCAATGGAGCACGCCATGTTGGCGTGGCGAAACGACTCAGCGCCTACGTGGTACCGAGCTGGTATATCAGAAGTCGATTTTTGGACATAAATTTGACAGATGTTTGATTTTGAAATTAAATTTGAAAAAAAAAAAATTTATTCAAAAAATTGCTACTGCATACAAAAACATAAATAAATATCAACTTTATGGATTACAGACTTTGGAAATATGATTGGTTTGGGCCAACTCTTAGGCTGAATTAGCTTTTTGTGTTGGGCCTGGTCCAAGTTTTTATTCTGTCACATAAAAGCAGACAAATTAATTGAATTGATGCGTTTGCTAAATACAAACAATTGACTGCGAAAACCTGACCTACTATGTATAAATAAATCCAGATTCTAAGGAATAAAGGACTGAGAGCACCTGACCTAATATGTATACATAGCAGTTAACAATGCTTTGATTATTAGCGAAGCATAGAGATTGTCATACAAAGAAACCATAAGAAAAGAAATGCATCTTTATGCATACTTCTAATTACAAGAGATCATCTAAATAAATACAATGGATTTTGTACTGTATTTATTCATCGCCAAAGCTCTATCAACAATTTCATCAGATTTTGCAAATTACAATTTTCCAAGAATAACAAACAAATCAATGCCACACAAATATGAATCCTCTCACTTTACTTCATCAATGCAACAAAGATTGATATTGAAGGTCCGAGAACCAAGCATGCGTACACTAACCTGAAAGCATAGTTCTCCATGAGACCAAATTCTTTGAGGCATTTTATCAAACACCCTTGTACTTCTTTCACAAGCCCACATTTTAAAGTAGCAGGCTATCATATTTGGTCTGTGTGATTACCCAACTGGGCCAAATCAAATAAAAGAATAATAGTCTCGGTGCATCAATATTCCCCCAACTCGAGTACATGTTAATCAATGCATTGAAAAGATTAACGTAGGTTTCGAGCCCATTTTTTGTGATCAATCCATGAATTAATTCTCCTTCTTTGGCTACCACAAGATTAGCACAGGCAGAGAGAACACTAACCATCACAACCTCACTCATCCACCGAAATTCCTTCTCTATGCATCCACACTAACATATCGAATGCCTCATGAAACTTGTCATTTTTCTCCTCACAAGATATCATGGCAGTCCACGAGACAACATCTCTACTAGGCATTTCATCGAAAAGTCTATGAGCATGCTCCATGAAACAAAGCAATCATAGAATTTGATGCTATGGTGTTCTTCTCTGGCATTCGATTAAATAACTGGATTAATACCTCAACCTCATCAGCATGAATATACCCCGAGAGAATTGTGTGCAGAGAAACCGAACCCAACACAGGACTTTCATCAAACACAAGCCGGGCATACCGTTGATCAAACTGTTCACCGCATAAACATCGGCATCGAAATTCAGTTTTGTTACATGGGTATGAATCATTCTGCCCACAATCGCCGACGACCGGAGAATGCAGGCCTGCAGCACAATTGGGTGAGTGTGATAATTAGGAACAACGTCCCATCAGTTTGTACGAAAGGAGGCAACTTTGAGGGGAATCTCCCCTGGTTGTAGTCTTTCATTAGAATGTTCCAAGTGAACCCGAACGATAAATGCTATCTTTCAAATTATTTATATCTGTTAATAAAAAGAAAGGCTAAAGACCTAACCCAATGCAAACATAGCAGTTAACAATGCTTTTGATATTAGCAGAGCAGAGAGATTATGATACACAGATACCATTGGAAAATAAATGCATCTTTATTCCTATCACTGTTCATAAGAGAGAATCTTAATAAATTCATCGGTGATTTCACAAAAGGAATTGATCTCCATCAACAATTTATCAGATTTCGCAAATTACAATTAGGGATGATAAACAAATCGACGCCACAAATACAAAATTTCTCACTTGACTTCATCAGTAAACAAAGATGATGCATCCTGTCTCCACTGAATATCAGTGTAACATAACGATTTTGCAAAGCACTGAACAAGTTGCTCTTGTATCACCTCATCAGCTGGAAGTTCCATTTCAGTCTCTTTTCTCAAGGTTGTCACCTCTTTGTCCGCAATCCCACAAGGCACAATATGCTTGAAATAGTTCAGATCGGGATCAATATTGAACGCCAGACCATGGGATGTGATGCCCAAAGATATCCTAACACCAATTGCACCAATCTTTCTGTCTTCGACCCATACCCCTGTCTCGCCTTTCATTCCTGGACAAGCTTTAACACCATATATAGAAGCTAAATCTATCATTGCTGATTCAAGGCCCTCAACATACTTTCTAGCACCAAACCCAACATCCCTAAGGGAAATAATGGGGTAAAGAATGGCTTGTCGTGGCCCATGGAATGTAATATCTCCCCCTCGTTCAGTGTAGTAAAGCTCAGCGCCCATGGCTTTGAGGTCAGACGCTGGCACCAGTAAATTGTGATCAGTTCGTCGCTTTCCAAGTGTATACGTAGGTGGGTGTTGAAGGGACAAGACTGTGTCTGGAATTCTACCCATTTTTCTATCAGAAGCTAGACACTCCTGGTGTCTGAGAGCAGCAGCATAGTTGACCATTCCCATCTTCCACACTTGAAGGTTCCGCTGTAGTTTCATTTCTCTTTAGATCATTTGTCTGTTTTCGCAGAGTTCTCAATTAGGTTTTTGCAATCCTGCACTATAATGTAACACAAATTAAGGAATTAAAGCCAAAAAAGTGGAGGTATTGGAGTCCTAGAACATAATGCAAGATTCATCAGAACTCCAGAAAAACAATCTACTCCAGAAGTGCTTGCATATTATCATAGTTATTTCATGATCCCACATAATAGAACCAGGAACGAAAAACTAACATGATCATTTTAATCTTAACAGAGTAAAGTTTAAACTTGAAAATGTACACTCAGACTATAATAATAAGAAAGTCAAACAATAAGGACTACATGTCTTTGGCAACCAAGGGACTCTCCGCATATTTCAAGATCGTTTGTGTGTGTCAATGCTTGTAATTCTATCAGTTTAAAGGTCAGAAAAGTCTGATGGTATTACTAGCGTTAACCAGCATGGGAAACATAAACTTGCTATGTTTGTACCCTAGCAGGTTATGACATTTGAAAGCATATAGGCCTCGTTTGGCAACACAGTTCCAAAACCAGGGTTATGTTCAAGTTAAAATGCAGCTGGGTTTGTAACCATACAAAACCCAATTTCCGAGACCGGGGTTACGTTTCAGTTAAAATGAAAATCTACTCAAAGTGGAGTTTCAATAACCCCATTTTATAAGGTTTGGGGCCCTCCAAACTCTAGTTTCAGTAACTTCATTTTGGCTCTCAAACAAGGCTTAGTTTCAGTAACCCCATTTTGGGCCTGACCTCTTCCAAACTGAGGTTTGAGAATCTTAACCTTGTTGCCAACAAAGCCATAGAGGCAAAAAAAACCAAAATGTTTTTGCTGAGGAAGGGATATTACAAAGTTCACTACTAAGTAACGGAATTATTAAAATATGGGTTACATTACATGTGACATAAGAAAAGAAGATCTTGCCTTTTGTGTTTGTGTACCCTCTTTTCCTTTCTTTTCTCTCTTTCCTTTCTCCCCCAACCTGTGTGTCCGTGCGTCTGCCTGTTTTGGTGAGTAAGAATCATGGACCTCCCACTATCTTCTATTGTTAATTTCTCTAAATATCAACATTCTGGAAATTTAAATAAGGTTATGCTTAGATAAAGGAGAATCCTTGCTTTCATGTAAATGTCTCTATATCCCGATAATGGAGTCATCATACAGACTATTAATAACCTTGATGTCATTAACTATTTAAAGTCAACCCACGCTTAAAAATTCAAATTAATTATTAATTGTTGCGCAATTTTTATAAAGGTATATATGAGCTTCATTTGTACCTAGCTGTCCTGCATCACAAATCTTCAATTCTTTCATGAGAAGCAGTAATAACTGAACACAATTGCCTATTTAGTAAGTAATATGCAGGACTTGATAACATAAAACCTGGACTTGTAAACTAGCCAGAAGCAAAATGGTGAGGTGCTAGAGAGAATTTAAAACTATACACTTGAAAATTTATTTGAAGATATAGACAGGATGGTTGTATTTTGACACATATACAGTATTTGCCAACATGGCACTTTTTCAAACCATTCACAAGGTACCCTTCTAAGTAGGCGGCTCCATATATGTGTTTTTCTGCATATTTGCTTTAACACAAAACCATATATATTGGTCTAGACTGCCCAGTACACATGTATAAGAGAACTTTAAAGTATGGTTTAAAATATTGGCTGATTCTAATATAATATTCATCGGCAATATCATATCAGATTTAGATGTATCCGATACGATATTAATCCTATAACATCGGGCGATATCAGGGTTGCTATTACCAATATGGCCACTATTGCCGACATTGATGCCCAATACCAACAATATTGATCTAAAAAAACCATGGGCATGTTATACTGATACCGATATCGAGATTTTAAATCACGCTTTAAAGAGTGAAATACTAAAATATTTATTAAAATATTTAACATTTTTCAGCAAAGGGGTAATACATACTTCATCTGTACATATTTTTGCGATGAATAAAAGTTCTGCATGACTTAAAACGTTGGCCATGGATGATAAATGTGTCATGATCATGAACTGGTGGAGACACCATTTTTTTATGTGAAGTGTCCTATATATGAGAGCGCTATAACTCCAATGTGATATAAATTGCAAAATAACAAGTAATTTGTTAGTTCTTTGTTCTGAAAAAACTAGGGCATGTGGAAATATAAACTAATTCCTATTGACTAAATAACAGCTTTTGTAATCGACAAAACCTATTGAGTTTGAATCTTCTGACCAAATTTGCTTAGTACTTGTGGTGGAAAAAAAAAAAATCCCAAAATTAGGATTTCAGCCCACAAACATGAAAAGAAGGAAAGGTGGAAATGGGAATAGAAAATCACAATCGCAAAGACAGATTTTTACGTGAAAAAATCCGAGAACGGGAAAAACCACGGGGAGAAGAGAGGATGTAGTAATCTTTCAAAGAAGGCTACAGTGGTGCTGTTATAAGTGATCGGAGTTTGATTGTTTTTCTCTCCCTTCTTGTTGGAGGAGAAGGGATATTTATACAAGTCAAAAAATGATATCGAGCTTGCTAGTATCTCAAGTGGTTGTAATCATTATTTTAAATATCGGCCAAGTCAGACGAGATATCACCATATATCTCGTTTTTTGCCCGCTGCCGATACGATATGGGAAAATCGTTCACCCATATCGCTTGTAGCAAAAAAAAAATGGCCGATATTTGAAATATCGGCCGATAAATCGTCCGATATGAGTTGGTGCAAAATCAGCCGATATGAATTTATTTTGATTGAGTCATTTTTTTAACCCATCAACATTGAACTCAAACTCGACCCGTCGCCTAACTATATAAGTGTTGTTTGTATCGTTAGGGCTCAATAAAAATCGAGCCCTAATTTTTTCCGTGAATTGAAGGCGACGGCGCTTGCCTTCTTTGATTGATTTCATTTCTTTAATTATCTTTTTTCGTTCATTTATTTCCAAGTAAGTAGATTATACAGCGTCTAATCTTACATTTTTCAATTCCATGAAATAACTTATTTATTGCACAACCCATGACTGCGTGCAACTGCACATTATTTTTTTACCATGTTCGCATGCATATTACATCATCTTTATTTGGTAGATGATATCTATAACACTAAATCAACTTTTAGTTATCAATATTTCATTATATATATTGTCCGATATGAACACCCTATATGCGCGCATATCCCCGATATCTCCCCCGATATCCAATATCCGATATGAAAAAAATCCTATCCGATATGATCCTGATATCCGATATTTAGAACCTTGGTTGTAACCGTATGATCTTTATGGTTTTAACCGCCTCCCAGCTGTAGATATAGATCTGATTTGATAAAATAGTTCTTAATTTTTCAAAGTGCCCCTTAGTTGCGGGACAAGTGTCGTGATTTCGAGGGAGGCGCCGTGATTTCGAGGGAGGCTGAAAAATGACCACTACAGATGTCCCCCTCTTCCACTTCTCGGAGCCTGTGGACGAGAAGTTGGAGTAGAACCGGCTGTCATTTCTTCCGATCTCGTCCTGATCTCTAAAATGGACCAATCAGACCTCAGAATGACCAATCAGACCTCGGAGCCGAGCAATCAGATCTCGGAATGACTAGTCAAATCTCAGAGCAGAGTGAATCAATCATACCTCAGAGCAGACCAATCAGACCTGGTGTGACCAATCAGACCTCGGAGTGGTGACATATTTCCATGTTGAATCCAGCTAGAGATTACTTAGCTTTGATAGATATTTCTCTGGAATAGTTGATTATCGCCGAGTGTTTGATTGGATGGAGGATCTGGAGTCTGAAGGGAGCAAGTTGGACCAATAATGCTCTTCAGAGTAGTAAAGACGAGCCTGGAAGCATGGTAGTACCTAGAATGGTGGGGTGATTTCCGATGATTAGGATCATCCCCCAGAGCGGCATGGTGGAGTGATGCTTTGACACAAGATCATATCCCCGAAATGACTTCAGAAGTCTTGAGCGGGTAGCGACCCCTCTTGTTAAGGCTGCGACTCTGAGTGGTTTGGATTTCCCATCAACAGAGCGAGCGAACGTGAGATCTTCTACTCCGAGTGAGAGTATTCCCATCAGCAGAGTGAAGAGTAGGCGGGGCCTTAGACTCCGAGCAGTTGGGATCTCCCGACAACATAGTAGAGGTGTCCGACTCCGAATGGTTTAGATTTCCCATCAGAGTGGGAAAGGCCGAGTAGGGGGTGAGACCCATCTCGTTGTGGTCTTCTCTGAGTGATTTGGATTTCCCAACAGCGGAGTAGAAGTGTCCGACTCCGAATGGTTTGAATTTCCCATCGGAGTGGAAAGGTCGGGTAAGGGGAGAAACCCATCTCATTGCGGTCTCCTCTGAGGGGTTTGGATTTCCCGACAGCGGAGAGGAACTCATCTTCCCGGGCAAACGAGTGGCTGACACTTAGCCGGTATAATGGTGGCTCCATCACCCGTCATTGAGAAGGCGTGGGTGCGCCCTAACCCGGACGTGATGTGAAACGGGTACGTGCGTGTAGGGAATCAATGTATACTCAAACTGGCCACGTTTTACCAAATAAAACGATCTTCGGCAGGAAAGTAACTCAAAACAAACAATGTCAACAGATGAATTTACAAAGTATTGCATGCTAGTTTTGAACATTTCTAATCTCAGTAAGATCTAATTACAATAGCTATATCATGCATGACAAGTTCCATTATCAATATCAATGATAAGCGATCAAAGGAATTGCAGAGTCACACATCTCACCATATAGTGAACAACATGAGATAAAAATAATACTTTAGAGATAAAAATTGATGCATAACCTAACAAATAATTAGATGTCTTTAAAATAAAACTCACGGGTAAACAACCTCAGATTCCTTCTTGTACCTTTATCGCCTGTGAAACCTTCCCTAAATAGAAGGTTTCTTGCTTTGGAGAGTGACTGCTGACTCTTCTGCGCGGGGAGAGGGATAGTAGGTTGTCTTGCGTCAAGGAGAGGGCTGCTAGGTCGTCCTGCTGCAATTGTTGTGTTGTTGTCCTGTTGCGGCTGTTGTACTGCTACTGTTGTTGCTGCGCTACTTCTGCTGCTGTTGTTCTACTGGTACTACTACTTCTGTTGCTGTCTACTGGTACTGTTGTCGCTGTTGTTGTTGCTGTGCTGCGTTACTCCTGCCGCTACTCCTGATGCAGCAGGCTGCAGCTGCTGCTGCGGGTGCTGGAGCTGCTGCGGGTGCAGCAGCTGTTGCTGTGGCTGCTGCTGCTGTTGCAACTGATGTTGTAGCTGCTGCTGCAGCTAATGCTGCTGTACCTGCTGCTGATGTTACTGCTGCTGATGTTCAACCGGAGAGGCTTGATGATGGAATAATTGTAGATTGTAGTGGTGAATGAAGAAGAATTAATTCGTAATTGGCCATTGAGACATTTTTTTTGTGGGTGAAATCTGATGGGGTTTGTTGGAAGAAAAGGGCTTAGTTTGAGTAAATGTGGGTTGGGGATAATAGGGTGGTTCTCAAGTTGAGGGCAGAGAAGAGAGGAGTTGAGGTCAGTGAATAAAACAAGGGCATATGTGGTGACTGTAGAGGTTTGGGTTAGGGTGTGGGTTGCTGGCCAGAGAAGAGGGAGGAAGGAAGGGAAAGAAATGGGTCTTACATCACTAGCAGGAGGAAAGAAAGAGAGAAACAGAGAGAAAGGAAGGGAAGAGAGGAGACCAGAGAGAGGTCAAGTTTTTCCAAATTTCATTCATCATCCATTCTCTCCAAAATAAGTACACAACCATGCCTCATATAGGCTATAAGTTACAACTACCACACAACTACCCATAACTTCCCACTACATTACATTCTCATAACTACCACCACTACTTAGTACATGGACACAAATACTTACTTAAATACAAACAAAAATATCATGAAAATAAAGCTAAAATATAATAGAATTTAGAGCTAAGATGTCCCCATCAATTCTCCCCAGATGGGAGAGAACTCGACCCCGTCGAGTCAACTGCATAATTGCTCTCTTACTGCTGTAAGTTTATTTCTGACATCTCAGATTACTAGTCAAGCTGCATCATAAATTCATCATCTAAAATGTTATTAATTTTTTCTACTGTATAGGATGAATATTTGGAAGTGGGAAAGTGAAGGACTCAAAAATTGGCTCAGGATAAGGCTCATCAACCAGTAGATTGTTTATGGATAATCAAGACGTTGTAAACCACTTAGTCTTCAATATTGAAAATAGAACTGATGCCAAATCTATAACATAAGTATTGTAATTTAATTTCTTTTGAGATTTTGAAAAGTCCAGCACTACTGGCATGCAAATCTTTAACAGTTTCCTAGGGAAACCATTTCGAATGAATCCAAATCATCACAAAATTGTCAACACTAAAAGTTCTAAATTTCTTTCCTGATGTCAGATCATAACTTATAGTTAGTGTTGCTTGTTCAAATATATCACTGATTTCTCATGTGTAAAACTTGCATGTGTGTGACACAATATGATGCAGACTCAGATGTTTAGGCGTAAAATGCAGACTCAGAAACTCTATAATGAAGTGCAGTAGAGAACTTAACTTAGTGTCGGTCATTGCTAAAGAGTCTTCCAAAAGATAGCTCGGGAACTTTGACTCTCTATTGGATATTAAAGTTTTAGACACTTGTTCAGTGGTCATCAATATACACGACCTCGATCAAAAGGGATTATCAGGCGAATCATCCTAACTGTGTGTGGTAATTCACCTGTTATTTTAATGACGTTAAGTGAGATCCTTACAGGTAAAGTCTGAATTAAAGCACAATTAGTTTTAACCATAATGGCAGAAAAGTTTATGATATGTATTAGTTTCTTCCATAATGATACCCTTCAAATCTTTGGATATAGATTGACCATAGATGGTAAAATTCTTGATCTGTCCTACGTCCTTTGCCACTATATAATTTCAAAACTTGTCCTCATAGACATGGGTGTTTATTGGAATAAGGAATTGTGGTTTACCCTCTAGTGACAACTCATCAGCCTGCCTTTCAAATTCAGTTTTTCTCGGCAAGATTCAACCTAGGGTGTGGCAAGTCAGAAAGGCTAGCCCTAGTATTAAGTCAATGACGTGTTGGATATCATGTGTCGGTGGTAACTTGCACAGGAGGTCTTCAGACAAGACATCATCAAGCTCCGTAGTCACAGGGGTGACTTCGAGGAGCGACGAAGTACTCTTTTCAGGAAAGATATCACTGAATTCCGTAGTCACTGAGGTGATTCGAGAGGGATCAGAGTACTCTCTTTAGGAAAAACATGAATAGACTCTGTGGTTACTGGGATCACCTCGAGTGGACTCGAAGTACTGGATTCGTCAATATTACCACGCATGTTCTCGTTGTCACAGTTGAAAGCTTTGGTTCTTCCGCCTGGTAAGTGAACTCTTCAGAGTCAGACTCCTTGTTTGTTACATACAGTTTATCAATGACAACTCTGACTGGGCTTGGTGTCGGCAGCAAAGGAGGAAGGTGCTGACGACTAGAGCAGACAACAACACTAGGGGTTGGTAGTAAAGGAGGAAGGGGCTCTGGATTTGTTACAGGGGGTTTCTTAACTTTAGTTACTTTGACTGGAGTTGGACAGTTGACAGCAACATGCCTGTAACCCTGACATTTGTTATCCTGGATTGTCGGATGATAAGAGGTGGACTTGAATACTTGATCCAACCTAGTTATGCAACTCAAAATTTCATCTATCTTTTGGAGGATTTTAGAGTTGGTGTCCATATTGATGGTTTGGGATTCACTAGCCATTTTTTTTAACTTAATGCAATGTGTTCCTGCCTAAATCGTGCTCTGATACCAAACTGATGTGAAACGGGTGCGTGCGTGTAGGGAATCAGTGATATACTCAAACTAGCCACGTTTCACCAAATAAAACGATCTTCGGTAGGAAAGTAACTCAAAACAAACAATATCAACAGATGAATTTTACAAAGTATTGCATGCTAGTTTTGAACATTTCTAATCTCAGTAAGATCTAATTATAATAGCTATATCATGCATGACAAGTTCCATTATCAATATCAATGATAAGCGATCAAATGAATTGCAGAGTCACATCTCACCATATAGTGAATAACATGAGATAAAGATAATACTTTAGAGATAAAAATTGATGCATAACCTAACAAATAATTAGATGTCTTTAAAATAAAACTCACGGGTAAACAACCTCAGATTCCTTCTTGTACCTTTATCGCCTGTGAAACCTTCCCTAAATAGAACGATTCTTCCGTTGGAGAGTGACTGTTGACTCTTCTGCGCGGGGGAGAGGGATAGTAGGTTGTCTTGCGTCAAGGAGAGGGTTGCTGGGTCGTCCTGCTGCAATTGTTTTGCTGTTGTCCTGTTGCGGCTGTTGTACTGCTACTGTTATTGTTGCGCTACTTCTGTTGCTGTTGTTCTAATGGTACTGCTGCTTCTATTGTTGTTCTGTTGGTACTGTTGTCGCTGTTGTTATTGTTGTGCTGCTGTTACTGCTGTCGCTGCTGCTGTTGCTACAGCTGCAGCGGGTGCTGGAGCTGCTGCTCTGCTGCTGATGCTGCTGTACCTGCTGCTGATGCTGTTACTGCTGCTGCTATTCAACCAGAGAGGCTTGATGATGGAATAATTGTAGATTGTAGTGGTGAATGAAGAAGAATTAATTCATAATTGGCCATTGAGATATTTTTTTTGTGAGTGAAATCTAATGGGGTTTGTTGGAAGAAAAAGGCTTAGTTTGAGTAAATGTGGGTTGGGGATAATAGGGTGGTTCTCAAGTTGAGGGCAGAGAAGAGAGGAGTTGAGGTCAGTGAATAAAACAAGGGCATATGTGGTAACTGTAGAGGTTTGGGTTAGGGTGTGGGTTGCTGGCCAGAGAAGAGGGAGGAAGGAAGGGAAAGAAATGGGTCTTACATCACTAGCAGGAGAAAAGAAAGAGAGAAACAGAGAGAAAGGAAGGGGAAGAGAGGAGACCAGAGAGAGGTCAAGTTTTTCCAAATTTCATTCATCATCCATTATCTCCAAAATAAGTACACAACCATGCCTCATATAGGCTATAAGTTACAACTACCACACAACTACCCATAACTTCCCACTACATTACACTCTCATAACTACCACCACTACTTAGTACATGGACACAAATACTTACTTAATACAAATACAAATACCATGAAAATAAAGCTGAAAATATAATAGAATTTAGAGCTAAGATGTTCCCATCAGGACGGCTTAGATGTATCTTGTCAGACGGCTTTGGGAGGGTGCATCCCGTAGGACGACTTTACCGCTTAGCAGCCATGGAGTAGGTGGAGGGCCTCAGAAGGTGACTTTTTCCCCTCATCTACACCACGACAGAAGGGCCTTGAACAGATGTACCCCGAAGGGTGGCTTTGAAGTCCTCTCGCCAAGCTGAGCAAGCGAGGGGCCTCTGAAGGCGGTTCTTTTCCCCTCATGATCCAGTGGACAGAGGACCTTGGAAGGTAAGGTTGGTGATGCAACCGTCGGGAGGTCCCATGTGTTAAATAAACATGAGTTTGAAAAAGAAAATCCAGAATTTATTTGAAATAATAAAGAATAAAGCGAAACAAAAGTGGCAAGAGGTACTCCCCTTGACCAAGAACTGATCTTAATTAATCGCCTTATACTGGGAGCATGGTGGTTGGGGCTGGTTCACAATCTGCTGGACTTGTGGAGTTATCGGTTGTCCTAACGACGAGATGACTCCAAGGCTCAGGACGAAATCTTTGAGGTAGTCTTGGCGGATGAGACTCTCCAGGTATCTTCAGAGTGAGCCACATTGGTTAGTCCTGTGGCCCATGCCATCATGAAAGGAACAATATTCCTTTGCTTTGGGCCAAGAAGGATCACTTTGGATTGGTGACAGTCACTTCACCCATGATTCATCTTTGATGGCCTAGAACACTTCTTTGATGGGAAGTTTTAGTGGAGTGAATTATTCTTCTGCTCCTTAGGCATGGAACACGTTCTGAGATGAGTTCGGAGGCGCGCGTCTTCTATCGAACTCTTACCCCTGACTTTGGTTGCCGAAGTCGAATGATTCTTGCCTTCGTTGTTGTGTTTGGAGGGTGGGTCGGAGAAGCCTTTTATTGCTTCTTCGAGCTAGATGTATTGCTGGGCTTGCATACAAACTTCCTTCATCTGCATGACGTTGTATATCAGCAGATGTTTGTGCAGGGGATGGCTAGTCTGCAGCCCGTTGATGAAGGCTGGGGCGGCAACATCATCTACTGCAATTGTAAACTCTGGTAAGCTGGTTCTAAAAATGATTCATGTAATCCAAGAGGCTGTCACCTGGCTCCATCCTGATAGTCAGTAGGTGGTTGTTCTTGATTTCCTAGCGGAAGGCATAATGAGTGAGAAATGCCTCAGACACCTCTTTGAAGTTGCGGAGGGAACGTGGAGGAAGCGAGTAGAACCAGTCAAAAATTATACCCCTCAAACTGGTTGGGAACACCTAGCACATGAGATGATCATTGGAGGAGTGGACCGCGATCACCTCTTGATAGTGTCGGAGATGTTACATCGGGTCGCTCACTCTGATGTAGGATCGATAGTCAGAGGTACGAATTTCTTGAGAATTCAAAAGTCAAAATGTCTTTCAAGAGAGGGAGTCAGATGCCCTTGTTGCAATGACCTGCGCTCTCCGAAGCAATTTAGCTCAGCTTCCTCGATTTGTCGGTGACGAGCACTCCTATAGTCCATAAGCTGGGTATCTCCTTACTTTTCTTCCGGGGAGGGCTACGCCAACTGATTTCGTCATCAGAATCCTTACCTGACTAGGGAGATACCGATCTTTGACACTTCTGGGAGTCCCGAAGCGTCACGATCTGGGTACAGAGTTGTTCGTTGGATCGTTCTAACGCTTCTCGTGCTCGGAAGGCATTTTCTCAGTCGAGGGCCACTTGCTCACGGTCTCTCCTGGCATTCTCACGATCGAGAGCCGCCTGCTCTCGTTCGAAATTCATCTGAATCTATCACTCATTCATCTGCTCTTTCATTTCAGTGGTCATCTGGAGGAGCTGGCCTTCGGGGAGTGGAGTTGGATGAGCGTCGTTGGTTGCCCCCTACAGGGCGGAGGACGAGAAGTTCTCGGCATCCAGCTGACATTCAATAGTAACGTCGTTGGCGATGGAAACAAGTTTAGCGTGGGAAGCAAGCCCATTGTGAGTCGTAGCTTGCTTCTTTGGAGGCATTTTAGCTAGAGAAATTAACCAGGAGGAAGGATGTTTTGAGTGTTTACTTAAAACTTTCAACGAAAGCACTAATTTATGGTAGCAAAAAACCCAAAAATAGGGCCTCAGCCCAGTCCCACAAGCATAAAAAGAAGGAAAGGTGAAAATAGGAAGAGAAAATCACAATCGCAAAGATAGATTCTTTCGTGAAAAAAACCAAGAACAAGAAAAAAACCAGAGGGAGAAGAAAGGATGCACTAGTCTTTCAGAGAAGAATTACAGTGGTGTTTTTATAAGTGATCAGGAGTTTTATTGTCTTCCTCCCCCTTCTCATTAGAGGAGAATGGGTATTTATACAAATCGAGGGATGATGTCAAGATTGCTAATATCTCGGGTGGTTATAACCATACGATCTTTGTGATTGTAACTGCCTCTCAGCTGTAAATGTGGATCTGATTTGGTAAAATAGTTGTTAATTTCCCAAAGTGCCCCTCTATTGCTGGACAAGTGCCGTGATTTCGAAGGAGGCTGAAAAATAGCCACTACAGCACTATTATGAATTATAATTGTACAAATCAATTATTCAACGTATACTTGTCTATTAAGTCATTTAGCCTTGTTATTTTATTAAAACATCAGTAAGAAACCAAAGGATCCCACTACCAAAATGTACTTATACTGAAAAATATGAAAAAGAATTACGCCAAAACATTCTTTTAACTTTTAATATTTTCAACTCTTTACATGGAGATTATGCTTAATTGGTTATTTCTTGTAACATCAAAAAACCAAAGAATATGCACCATTATTCACATCCCTTGCCTAAGTCTAGGCAAATCCCTTCCTTATCACCATATGTTCACACCAAGGATTGTGCTTTCAACTTCTTTGTGCTAGTTATGCATGTAGATAGCCACAAGAATACCTAGAATAACCATTTTTGCTACTCACAAGCAATGATTCATCATGATGGCAATCTTAGGTGTATGTGTATAATCAAGTGAGAAGCTTAACTGACCAGTGTTTTAGAGTTATCTGAATGTAGATACCCATGGAATTACGGGAAGATTTTATATGACAGACGGATAACCATGCTTTATGGGGTTAGAATGTTGAACATTAAGAAACAATATAGAAAATAAAAATAGTAGACATAAAGATGTTACGTAAATGAGAGAGAAAAATACTAAAAGATATGCTAAGAAATGAGTGCATGTAAGAAGTTATAGTTAGGTTAGAATAATGGAGATCCCGTTTAAGCTAGTGCAGGAGTAGGCAATAGAGACCATTTACGAGCAACTCAATTTAATCGAGGTAGAAGGATCAAAGGTAGACCTGTATGAACATGAGCTTGGAAACTTAAGAGGAAAAGATCATTATTAATTTAACAAAGGATATGAACCATAATAAATTTGAATGTAGAAAAAGGATGTAGCCGACCACAAAACTATTAGCAAAGGTTTGTTATCGTCGCCATCATTGTCAAAACGTTATGCTGACCAGCTTACGATTGATCATCAGTGCCTGTCTTATTTCTTTGCTAGCTACAGACTTTTATATGGAAAGATACATATTTGATGGCTTCCAACCAAACCCTTGGACTGAAACATAGGCATCAGAATATTCACATGCATGTTAATCATTGGAAAAGTCCACCACCACATGATGTCATGAACAACTATGACTAAAGCCCTCTGTAATATTAGTTTGATCATTCTTGTTCAAACTCTCAATTCCTATTCAGTAACCATCATATTGATTTGGCAAGAGAGCACTTAAAATGAAATATTAAACAATGGCGAGAAGCTGCACAAATTTGAAGATAAAATATCTGATCTTTTTTTTTGGGGGTGGGTAGGGATATGATCTTATCTGTTAATTGGGTCTTGTCAAAGGCCCAATCTAAACGGAAATCAAAGAGAAAAAAGTTTGGTAACTCTAACAATCAAACAATGGTCAATTTTGAGGGTGGCTTCAGCCATTACTACATGCATTACAGTTGTATTAAAATTTCATGTAAGAACTTAATTCAATTATAGCTAGTGCTGAAGGCAAAATTACGTAATCAATTCTGAAAGCAACAAATAAAACTTCAATCGGTTTCTTGTGTTTGACTTTTATCGGGTTTATTCTGCAAAAAAGAAAAAAAAAAATCTAAACTTTATCTACTCTTCGGCTTTATAATAGCGTACCTCTCTGGACACAGGCATTTGAGTGCTCTAACCTTCTTCGATTTCGCTGAAACGAAGAGATAGGGGAGCAAGCGCCGATAGCTACAGAGGGTTCAGAATTTAGGGCTAGGGTTAGGGTTTAGGCTTAGCTCTGAGTTTTGGGGAGATTTGGAAGAAGAGAGAGAGAGATGGTTAAAATTGAAGAAAGGGGGATGTCGCGATGCGAACGGGTCAGATTCTGCTATATTCGCATGAGGATCCATTTAAATTTATAATATAAAATATAAATGCGGGCACCGGGTCTAAACCCACAAAGAAAAAAAAATTTATCATCCACTTGAACACTTGAAGATCCAAATTTAGTAATTTATCAGAACCCAGATCCCGGATTCAATTTTCTCTGAAAGATATTTCTCAAAAAAAAAAAAATCTCTGAAAGATGAAAATTTAAACTTTCATTAAGAATCAAATAAAAATTAGCAAGATTTTCTTGTTGGAATGAAATTTTTTATTTTATCTCTTTAGAAGTACTAGACAAATGAGATTTGATTGTTACATTAATAATTACCTCTGACAACCTTTTAGGGAATAATCCTTTCCCTAGCGAATCCCCTCGGAGTTCTTTTTATCATGTTAATGATTACCTCTGAACATATAATCTCGTATGGGATTCATTTTGTCAACTCCCCAGCGAGCTTCTGTTAGACTCTCCTTAAAGTCTATTATTTCCCTTTTCAGTCCCCAGTAGACTTTCTTGGTTGTCACGTTAACAATATACCTCTGAGAATTTCTTTCAAATAACATCTAAAGGAAATATCAATTTTCCTATGGAGTTTATGATCAAGTACTATTTTCCCTAAGGGAATTATTTCTTTTACCATCATGTCCAGTTCGTCACCTCTGAACGGTAGAAATCCTGAGCTTGGTGGTTTCTCAATCAGTTATGTCCATGTTACCTCTGAACTGACAGATAACCAAGTCTCATCTTTCAGTCCGGTAGGGACTACTCCTTTGTCGTTATGTCCAGTTCGCCACCTCTGAACGGCAGGGCTCTGAGTCTAGCAACTTCCAATCGGTTTTGTCCATATTACCTCGGAACCGACGGATGCCTAGATCTCTCCCCTTTATGGTACTTAAACTGTCAAGTCCAGTTTAACACCTCTGAACAGATGAGTCCATAACTTTGTTCTTCTCCCTCCCCGTCAGGGCCGGGAGTTTTTTCGCTGTCATGTTAACAGTAAACCTCTGAACAGCGGATTGCGAGCCTGGTGTCCCTTAGTCGGTCATGTCCAGTCAACCACCTTTGAACCAATGGGTGCCCAAACCCGATCCACCTTTGCAGTCTCTTATAGGCTAGCTGCCAAGTTAATACAACTACCCCTAGTAGCAGATTCAGAATTTAGCGTGTCTTAGTCTATCATGTTCAACCAATAACCTCTGAATAGACGGGTCCCTAAAATCAGATTCACGCTTTTAAGCTTTGTTGTCATATCCAGTCAATCACCTTTGAACAACAATCGCTCCGAGATTAGCAGTTTCTTTATCAATCATGTCCAGTTTATTACCTCTGAATTGACAGATAGCTAAATCTCATTATCCCCAGTCCAGTAGGGACTTCATTCTTGTCGGCATGTCTAGTCTGTAACCTCGGAATGATAAAAGTTCCAAGTTTGATAATCTTCAACCAGCTATGTCTAGTCTGTCACCCCTAAATTGACAAACTCGACTTCATCACGTTGTTGTGGGTCCTAGTTTCACAACCAATTTATAACCTGATGATCTTTGATCTGTTATGTTAATATTTACCTCTGAACAAGAAGATCGTCAAAATTTGCTTTGTTCTAGCTTTTTATCCATAACAAGATTTGAATCGAATCATCACTCATATTCAAATAGCTAATCACGTTCTCGACCTCTGAATAGATTAGTTAATATTCTTATGGTGTAAGTTAGAAGACTATACCTTCATCTTGTTTTTTTTTAGAGCTATAATTTAACCTGAAATTACCGCAAACCCAGAAGATAAAGCAAGCAGAGACATAACAGAAGAGTTAAATAAATTTTTTCTTTTATTGATTCAAAAGGAAGAAAAGGGATACAAGTATTACGAGCTATGATTGTGTCTCGTAGGACTTGATTCGTTCGTCAAGAGTAGCCAGCCTGCTCTTTCTTTCCTCAGCAGCTTTAATGAATGTCTGCGATCTCAGCTCAGCTTCATTAAATTTCGCCGTTTGGGACAAATGAACCTCAATTTCTGCCAGAGTTACCCTTTGTGCCATCTCTTACTGCAGGACTTCATCGTTCTGGGCTCTGAGCTGCTCCAACCGAGCGATCTCCTCAAGACGCACCGGTTTTACTTTGGACAGGAGAAGATTGGCCCTTTTGATCATCTCTTTGGCCTTTTCAATCTTATCTTCGGCATCAAGGAGAGCACTGTTGGAAGCATCGATATCATCTCCAATCTCTACCTTCCTTGCTTCCAAGAACTTCAAGTCCGAAGATACCGACTCGGCTGCTTCTTGTGCCTCAAAGTGAGCTTTTTGTATCTGAGCTGAGGGATGTTTAAGCTCTTCATCTACCAATGGATGCAGGTCCGAGCTACTAAGGCTAGCCACTCAACCACATCCTTCTCGAACTTCTTCACCAAAAGCTCCAATGCAGCAGCTTGGTCATCCCCTCTGAAATCTTAGATACTCTCAATATTACAAGAGAGGACCACCTTCATAGCTGCAAATGAAGTGGTCGAGCCCTTCAAAATCAAGGCAATGGACAGTTTTAGGCTCTTGTAGAAGCTGTCGACCATCTCCGCCACAAATTCCTTCTCAGCTTCAATTACTTCCGGTGAGCGAGTAATCCCTGAAGACAAACTTTTACCGGTTTTATCATCATAACAGTGGAGGGAATGGCCGAAACACCAGTCAGAGAAGGACGAAAAATTGCTGGCAATCGAGGACTCTTCATTGACACCAGTACACTAGCCACGACAGAAGTAGGGCTGGTGACTACTCCAGAAAGAGCTAGCTTGACAATCAACGTCAGAGATTCTGGGCCAGTGATTACCTTAAGACCAGTTGTTACCAAAACTGGCAGCATCAGGGAAACCACCGTCATCTCGCCATCTAATTCAGACGGGAATGGATAGGTTCCATGGAAGGGAGAGCAGCCGTCATCTCCTCAGCTGCTGTGAAATCACCAGCAGTCTCCGGTTGGTACGGAGGCAGGTCATGATACAAGACATCTAACTCTGCAACATCCCCAGTAGCCAAAGTACTTGTCTCCTTCCTGAACTCCCCAGAAAGGCTCGCTGGCTCCTTTGAAGCTGATGCGTCCAGAGGCGGAATACCTGCAAGAGTATTTTGTTAAGATGAAGATAAAAGTATAATAACGTTGAGCAAAGGTCGCTTACAAATTACTATACTATAATATTACCAAAAGGAGCTGAAGTCACAACGGACATCGCCCCAATCGCCTCCGTGACAATGTCCTTTGGGGCTTCCTCGACGGTGGTACTGACTTCAATTGGCTTCATAGAAGAGACCCCGGCAGTGGCAGGAGAAGCACCAGTTCCTGCTAAATCACCAGAAGCGACTCAGGAAGAAATTCATCAGTCTTGAGGGCCTCAGTAGCTGGAGCAATATCTGGTTCTCCTTCGCTGGCCACGGGCTCCACGATCAATTCCCTGGAGCTTGAAGTCATTAGGCTTTCCTTGTCCTCTCCAGCACCAGAGGGACCAACATCGGCCGCACCACCCTCAGATTCATCAGAGATAACGAAGTAGCTGGCTTCGTCACCCTCCCTGTAGGTGATCAGAGGATCATAATAATCCCCTTGTTCCCTTGCGATCTCAGTTCCTATATCTCAAATTAACAAGTTAGCTGCACGAGAAGGGAGAATATAAAAAAATCTTGCAAATGGGAACTAATCTTACCAAAACCTGGAGCATCTTGTTCAGTGGCTTTCTTCTGCACCGATAATTTTATAACTAGCGGGGCAGGAGGAGAGACCACTGCAACTGATTCACTCTCTGCAATGACGGGAGTGTGGCGGCGAGGTTTCTTTACCACCCTCTTCCTACGGGGTTCGCCCTTTCGCTTCCGCTTGAAGTGGATGTCGGGGTCTTCCTCTTCTTCCTCCTCCACCTCTACTTCCTCCATAGGGGTCATGCCTACCCCACCAGAAACATCCCGTGGTACCTCAGCACTAGCAACATCCTCGAAGCGAGGGATTTCAGCATCTGAAGCTTCACTGTCAGCGACAGTAATAAACTCAGGAATGCCTGACACTCAGACTCTTTTGCCCTCCGCTTTTGCAGTTACCTTCTGCTTCATCTGTTGAGAGATCCACTTCAAGCTGAAGGAGTTGATGTTGAACCCAGTTGGCACAGAATTGGAGGTCCTGTACCACTGGCTGAACCCCAAAGTCATCAGTGGGTTCGGGGTCCTCAATGGCATGCACAGCCATGCGTCGATGCAACTGGCATTGAAATATCACCAACCTCGAGCACCATCGATCAGACTCCCCATGAAGTCCAAGTTGGTGCTCGGATTGCCAATGTAGAGCTAGCATAGCCGAACTGGTGAGCAAAACGGCTGGGGACTTATGGTTCCAGGTAGCAGATGTCTCCGCTCTGGTATACCAAATGAGAAGCCCCGATGCTGACTAACCACTCGAATACTCCACGGTTCAATGACATCCTACCATCTCCGGCATCTTTGAACTCCTCGCCATAACCAACGTCTCAGATGTAGGGGAAACATCAAAAAAGGCTGTACACGTCAGCCACATAGATTCGTTCCCACGAAGACCCTTCGAACCGACGAAAGTGCGCAATCTGAACACCCTCTGGAGGCTCCTTCCCGGGTTAGATGATCACCGGACAATGTAGAACAAGCCATGCCATCAAATAGGTGTATGGAAATCCAACTTTAGGGTTTGATCCGTCGCGAGGAAAAACTGTTCTTTTACCCCTCTTCGTGGTGGGTCTACAGAAGGCCTCCGTTATTACATGAAGACCTTGTTGCATACAACACACTATGGCTGAGAGTAGCCCTAGAGAGATCGTGCGCCAAGTGAATGACCGACAGCAGAGCCGTCGGGAGAATAGCATCGTTGGAAGGAGACAACACTACATACCTCTTCAACCAAACTGATAGAAAGCTGGCCAAAAGCGCCTTCTGGGATATCGGTTGATGGGCCTGATGATGGAAACTCTTGAGAGTATCGGCCTTTTCGTAGATGCCATCGTCTTCTTCTAAAATGATGTCTCCATGATCGTGCTCCCTCATCATTTGAAGGACATCCTCTTCCACGACCCTGAATCGAACCTCGGCTGGGAAACAAAAAATCTGCCCAACTCTTCAAGCTGTTCGAGCTTCCCTTTTAACCACTGTGCACATCCAAGGAGATGTAGAAGTGGCACATTAGCTCTAGGTAAGTCTCGAACAGGGTAGGCTCCTGCTTCTCCAATTGAGCCAACTCTGATTCACAAGAAAACTATATCTCATAGGGAAGAGATCCCATTGGCAAGGCAGAGATCTCCCATATCTCGTGCAAAGCTATGCCCAATTCGCCTACAGGAGTGAAAAAAGTTCCTGTGGCTGGGCAGTACAATTCAAAGATGGCGTAGAAGTTCGCTACGCTCATCTGAATGCCATAACAGGTGGCCCTAACAGCATCGCGGAGTCCAAGTCTCTCCAGCTCTTCTTCAAAGTGAGCCAAGACGTACAAAGTCAAGTTTTTCCACTAGGCCTTTGAAGGGTGAATCCAACCCGGAGCCCTGAAGTCCGTCGCTGGATAATTGCCGCTGACTTTAAAAGCTGATTACCGAAAGTTTGGGCCATTGATTGAGTTGGAACCTACACACAAAAATATAAAATTTTAGAAATATAAAATAGAAGTGCAAGGTACTCAATGCTACCGCAATAGCAAATGGCTATGCGGGTCGTGATCCACAAGGAGGGACTGACGATGGAAGTTTTTTTTGTAGGTTCTCTTTTAATTTACAAAGAATGGTTAAAGTTCTTCTTTTAGTTCTTGAAAAGAAAATAAGTTATGTGAGATTGTGAAAGTGGTAAATAGAAGGAGATGGTGATTTTGTACAAAGAAAGTGAAAAATAGTAGAGATTTGATGATGAAGGTGATCTAAACTAAAGATTAAAAGAAAACAAAGAAAATCTAAAAGAAATACTCATCTTTTTTCCGTTAATGACTTACATGGAATCCTTGCATGTTCACCTTAATTTGAAGCCGATCAGTGCATAACTCATAAGATTAACTCAGTCTCAATTCACATTACAAACATAGGAAAATCCATCGTCATGAGTTGTCGATGGCACTCGCTAAGGCAAGGCAATACTGATACTATTTGACTCACTTGGACTGTCATCAAAACCTAAAGAGGAAGAGTAGAAAGAAGAAGAAGAAAACGAAAATAAAGAAGAACATAAAAGGTTACCTTTTATTTTTTGCAGAAACGATGGAAGAAAGGAGGAGGTTACATCAGTGTCACTCTCAATATAAATCTCTCTCTCTCTCTCTCTCTCTCTCTCTCTCTCTCTCTCTCTCCCCCCCTCTTTCTCTACTTATGTGAATCTTAGTCTAACCTATGCTTACAAAGAAATAAAAATTACATAAAATGAAAATAAAAATCTATACGAAAAAGAATAAAAAACTGGCCTAAGAATCAATCTCTGCTTAATCCTCTGGCTACCTCTAATGTGTGGGGTATTTATAGCATAGAAATGGATAAGGAAACTAGTTGAAAGATATGGGGAGCTGGCTATTTCTGAATTTGAATCCTCCCCTTATCTCCAAACTTGATTTGATGTGGATATTCAATTCTGATCTGCAGCTTGTTGGCGTGTTGATCATTGAATATAACTAATCAAATAATAGAATTAGAAATAGTATTAACATAAGAGTTGTAACCCTTTAAGTCTTCTTTCTGGATCATCTCAGATTTGAGATTTGGTAGCGAACATTATGATTCAAATACTAAAATGTATCCAGTCTGAATTTGAGTCAAAATTACTTCATCTCATCCGTTGATCTTCTCTCTATCCATTTATCCCTTTGGATTTTAAATTTGGATTCGGTTTCCATTTGGTGTTATCTTTATGATTTGTTCTGATCTTTAGCTGAACATTTGCCCCAATCCTTGATTTGTTCTGGATGTGGTGATATCCTAATAGATCTTTAAGTTAATCGAATTGATTCACCAAAATTGAATTTTTAACTTACTAGATCTGGGATCATCCTCAGCTAACCAAATAGATCTAGTTAAATCTGATTTTAATTGATATTTATTTAGTTTAATCCTCGTTCTCTTCATTATTATCATCTGCAAAATAGACATTTAAGATAAGAAAATTAGCAGATGTATTACATGATAAATGTAGGAATGTAATGAAAAGAATACAAAATATGTGTACGATCACACCTCCACACCTATATTTTGCTTGTCCTCGAGCAAAACAACAAAACTAAACTAAAAATTATTAGACCATTTTCGCAGGTCACGTGATTGCACTGAGCATGCGCAATAAGCCGTTAAACCTCTAGGTTTCCAGTAGAGGACGAGTTTTGTCTCGTGAGGGTTTTCAGTGGATTACACCCACAAAATCCATAAAGAAAGAGAAACAAAGTATTAGTATTTTAAAAACATATTTTGAAAGAGAAAAATATTTGAAGTATTATTGTAAGAATTAAATAATCTATAAGTTATAGGAAAACTAAACTTTTCATTCCTAAACTTAGTCTTTAGTCAAAAACTTTTATCAATCAAGGCAAGAAGTCAAACTGTATTTCTCATCTAGTCTATTATTTTACCCTAAGTTATATGCACTTTTGTGACCGTGAAATTTTTAATCGGGGTTCTTTAACTCTACTCTTATGTCTTATTTTCTTTTCTTTTGTTTTTTATTTTTGGTGATATTATTCTTTAGTTTTATTAGGCTTTCTAATCTACCCATGTAACGAGCCTTTAATCGATGACTTCCAAACCAAACGGTCTTAGGGCACCGGGTGAGGAAAACACCCCAAAAACTTAAGGATTCGAGTAAACAAGGCCACAAAACTAAGGATTTTATTATATAAACCGCTTTTAGGCGTGAATACTTATGCTTTATGAGGCATAAATACCCAGCTTAATCAGAGAATTTTTGATATATTATATATATTTTTTCTTTTTTCTTTTTTTAATAAGGCATAAGAATCTTAGTTTTTTGAACCCTAAGTGTGTAAGTGTATAAAGCATGCATATTTCATTAAGGTAAAATAAGGACTAAATTACTTTTTCAACTTTTCTTTTCTAACCATAGAAATCAAACAAATAATCTTATATAGACCAAGTATAAGAAATTCTAATTATGGTTCTCTTATTCCTTAAAATTAACTTAATTTCTTACAAAAAATATGTCAAAATATTGCTCTCTTTTCAAAAAAGTTTTTTTTAAATAAAGGAAAATGTTAATTTTTTTATTTTAAATAAAAAAACCTATGTTATATTAGAACCCTCCCCCACACCTATCTCATGCATTGTCCTCTATGTATAAATAAATTCATAGATGCATGAAAAAGAAGAAAGAGAAGGAAAATATTACCTTAAGGTGGTGGTTCCGGTGGTGGTCGGATTGGGTCAAGCGTTGCTACCTGATCAAGATAATGTGGTGGTTCACAAGACCCACCTTTATTGACTCTTTTTTATTTACATATTTACAGTTCCCAATATGAATAAAATCATGAAAGATCCTATCATGAAACTTATTCCCTTTACATGACTAGTCTTGAAAAATCATCACGGAGTCATCATGGTCTATACCTATGTCTAACAAAAGAATGTGACTTAGTGGAATGGTTGACTTGGGCTCAAGAATAATAGGCTCAGGAAACAATACTAACTTAAGAAAATCAACTTTGGGTTCGAGAGTCAATTTTGGTTCAAGAGTTGAGTCCAATCCAAGAATTGAAATTCACATTCTTTTCCCATAAATGGAATGTGACTATCCAAAATTAGTGATTCAATTTCTAGATCTATGGATACGGGAATAAATATTGGCTCGAGAAATTGGTCCAAATTGGGTAAGAATATCAGAATCAACATAGATTCAAAGATGAGAACTGAATCATAAAGTTAGGGATCAGGTTCACATTCATAATCAAGTTCAATCTCATTAAAATGAAAACTTTTCAATTCGTCCATGGGCTGATATTGGTCAAGTTTAAGGTTTTGTGGTGAAATTGAATCTTGATCAAAGTCTTCAAGGTACCATGATTCTTGGTTTTCATCAATATAGCTAGAAGTGTCGGGAATAGTTAAAGATTAGATAGGGAGAGTTTTCTTATTCCTACACATGTTTTCCAATCGACTAAGTCTTACTTCTATCATATCGAGTGGATCACTTTGGAATTGAATCATGGATTTCATACTCTTTTCTAAGTCGGTATGTTCTTCTTGAAAAATAGAGTACGGATCTGTAAGTTAAAACTTTTGACGGGATTTTGAGTCTTCTAGAATTTGAATTCGTCGCTCAAGCTTTTTTAAGGCTTCCATTCTCTTTTCCCAGTCAATTGATTCTTCTAATGGTTGCTAAGGAGAAGGAGTATATAAAGCTGGGTGTTGGTAAGGTGATTGACAATATGACTCAGGGAGTTGTATCCCCTTATCTCCAAACTTGATTTGATGTGGATATTCAATTCTGATCTGCAGCTTGTTGGCGTGTTGATCACTGAATATAACTAATCAAATGATAGAATTAGAAACAATGATCAAAGTAAGAGTTGTAACCCTTTAAGTCTTCTTTCTGAATCATCTTGAATCATCGGTTTGAGATTTGGTAGCAAAAGTTATGATTCAAATATTAAAATGTATCTAGTCTGAATCTGAGTCAAAATTGCTTCATCTCATCCATTGATCTTCTCTCTATCCATTTATCCCTTTGGATTTTAAATTTGGATTCGATTTTTATTTGGTGTTATCTTTATTATTTGCTCTGATCTTTAGCTGATTATTTACCCCAATCCTTGATTTATTCTAAATGTGGTGATATCCTCATAGATCTTTAAGTTAATCGAATTAATTCACCAAAATCCAATTCTTAACTGACTAGATCTGGGGTCATCCTCAGCTAACCAAATAGATCTAATTAAATCTGATTTTAACTGGTATTTATTTAGTTTAATCCTCTTTCTCTTCATTATTATCTTCTACAAAATAGACATTTAAGACAAGAAAATTAGCAGATTTATTACATGATAAATGTAAGAATGTAATGAAAAGAATGCAAAATATGTGTAAGATCAGCCATGGCCGGGTTCTCCCCCGCCGGGATATCTTGTGGAACGTTCCCAGGGTGCAGACCTAGTATGCACTGAGGGGGACCTGCCCTGGCGTAGCCGTGGGAGGAAGCCATCAGAATTCCCATATGGACCGAGTGAGTAGTCTGAGTCACCTTCCAGTTCATCTTCCTAGGCTTCTTTACACATTGGAAGAAGGATAGCGGGAAGTGACACTTACTAGATGGAAGATAATACTTCTCGACGTTTAAAGTAAAAATCCATTGCCCTTCTCCAGCTAGCAACTGCTAATCCGTATCGGGCGCCGCATCTCCGAACATAAAGCCAGGCTTTTGGTAAATCTTTCGGTCATGATCTTCTAGAGATGCAGTGGTCAATATGCTTCTCATTGTCCGCTGATCTCCTGTATAAATCAGGGCGTCGTGGTTGGGAGTGCTCCTTTCACTGAAATAGGAAGCCTACTCCTGAAACTGCAGACTGACATTCTCGTCCAATTCCCTGGCTGGCCCGAAAAGGCTGTTCAAAGGTCCAAGAGTATTGTGCACTACAAAAGAAAAAAGAAGAAAACATGTTAGCCTATGAACAAAAGAAAAAAGAAGGAAATGTAAAATTGCTAAGGCATAGCTTCGCTTTTCAAGCGAAGTTAGCTTAGCATTAGCTTCGCCCCGAAACTTAGCTTCGCACTCTGTCTTTCACTCTGCGCAAAAGCAGAGTGCAGAAAGTAACAAATTGCTAAGGCATAGCTTCACTTGTTAAGCGAAGGTAGCCTAGCATTAGCTACACCCCGAAGCTTAACTTCGCACTCTGGACAAAGGCAGAGTGCAGCAAGTCACAAGGTGTTAACTTCACATGGAAGTTTAAGAGGCAATTATGTTTAAGAGGGGAAAAACCCTCTATCTAGCTTCGCTCCGAAGCTTAGCTTCGCATTCTGTCACTTGACAGAATGCAAAAATAGCCCCTGATCAATCACATATATTGCATATATATTGTCACATTACCATGTTTATTATCTAATAAATCCTATTAATAAGTATTATTTTGATTTAATAATGTGCAGGCCCATTGCTAAAGGAAAGAGAGAAGAAATGAGCCCAAAAGCCCACTTTAATTCTGATTTAAATCTTAATTAAAGAGGAGATAAATATTCAAGAGGATAAAGATAATTCCAGCTGAAGATCAAAGCATATCAGGGAGGATTACATCAAATAAAAATGGTTAATTTGGTTTTATAAGAATCCAAATCGGTTAGCTTGAGAATCACCGAAAATCAGATCAGAATCAGAGACTAACAGCAAATCCAGCCGGACAAAAAGGGGCAATACCACACGAAATCGGGCTCTCCACTTGAATGTGGCCACCTGGCCACATCCTTGCCGCAGATTTGTGGCAAAAGCCGTGGATCCGCGGCCTAGTAGTGGAGATAAGGGGACCATTTGCTCCCCTTATCTCCTCACTCCTCTCCCTTCTTAATTTTTGCCTATAAAGGCAGGTTTCTCACTGAAAAGGGGACCGAAAATTTGTTTAAGTTTTTCTCTTTATTTTTAGGATTTAGATTCTTTTTTAGATAATATTGAGAATTTGTATCTCTAGTTTTAATTCATAGTTCAGTCCAGATACAAGTGAGTGAGAGAGAGAGGAAAAGAGTGATTGTAGTGTGAATTTGAAGTGACATCAATAAAGGTTCAAAGCTTCTCTTCTTCTTCAATTCACGGGTATGTGTTATTTTATTTACATGTCTTGTTATACATTAATCATGAGTAGCTAAACTCATTTTTCTGGGCTTACTATCGTCTTTCTTCGATCCCTCTTGTTTTGAATGATTTTTGATGTAAAGAACCCAACATAATCATATGTATGCCTTAACTAAACCTTGCTTCTTTGGAAGTGTTCTGGAAGGCACATAAGGATGGGTTTGGATTTCTAAACTTCTATTTTTCTAAAAAAACATCACTTGAACTTGTTTTTGTTTCATACTTGAAAGACTACTTGATGATTTAACATTCAGTTCAAGACGATTTCTTAAGAAAAAGAGTTAAACTTTTTCAAACAATCTTATTTGCTTTGCTTAAAACTTTCGAAACTCAACCTTAAGTTTTTGCCTATAATCAAGTTGAGACACTGAGAATTTCAAGAGAAGAACATATCGTTGAGTAGTAAGATAGTGAGCCCATATCTTTTTTCATATATTAAAAATAACAAATCAATCTTCGACCCTTTTTAAAATCATCTTTTCCAAAGACTTCTCTAAGTTTTCAATTTTTTTTTAATCACTTTCTTGCTCTCCATTCTCTTTTCAACATATAAAAAACACCGACACCATTCTTTGCTTTTTAAACAAAAAACATCAAAAAGCTTATTTCGCATTCCTCCTTGTTGACACGATCCGTTAGCCCAAAGCTAGACGGTAACTCTCACTGCTTTCACTTGCAATCAGCCCCAAGGGCTAGCTTCACTGAAAAAGCACTTGTGCCTAATGTGATTTAAAGGACTAAAGTCCTCCAATCAGAGCTTCGCTTTAGAAGCTTAGCTTCGCATTCTGTCACTTGACAGAATGCAAAAAGCCCCAAGGGCTAGCTTCGCATGGAAGCTTAAAGAAGAAACCTTTCGGTTTCTAATTTTGATTCACAAAATTAAAGGAGAATTAAATCCCCTAAAATTTGATAGAATTAAAATTATGGGAGCTCGACTCCCTGAGATCACTAGATCATGGTGAATTACAGTAGATTCACCATGAAATAACCAAAAATTGGCTTCAAAAAGAGATGAAAAATCTCTGAAAAGGGAAAAAAAATCCTTACCCGCGATAGGGTATTCGATTGTTAGAGACGGAGACAGCGGCGCCGTAGCAGAGGTTGCCACCTCTTTCCCTGCGTGTTGTTTTGGGGCCATTAGAACTTTAAAGAAGTTCTGGAAGATCATGGACGAAGAAGACGAAGAGAAGTTTGTTATCTGAGAGGTCTTGAAATTTTGAAAGAGAGTTAGCTTCTCTAAAAAAAACAGCCAAGTATAGCTTTTATAGGCTCTGCATACGCCTCTAGCTTCGCCTCCTAAAAAAGAGTGCAAGCTATTGTTTCAAATTAAATTTGAAATGATGGTTCTAGGTATGAGAACCGTTCGAGAACCAAGACAGTGAAGTTATTTAACTTTGCTCAGATGCGAACTTAAACTTCGCATGTAGCTCCGCTGTGAGCTCATCATTGCTTCATATGAAGCTTGGTCAGCTCCGCTGAGAGCTTATATTTTAGCTCCACTGAAGAGCTCATTCTCCAGCTCTGCTGAGAGCTTCTTCTTAGCTTCGTTAAGAGCTTATTCTTCATGAAAAGTTCTAGGGTAAAACCAATCTGATCATCTAGTTCAGTGTACAGTTGCACCCAGTGGATTTCTCCTGACTTGAGCGATGAAGGTATCAGGCTTCAAATTCAAAGTATTTTAGAATCTGTACCAATTCATTTCATATTCATGAAAACTTTGAAGGGGGTTTTGTTGACACTCTAAAAAGAAAAAACTCTTAGACTTCTCTTCAACCAATCTGAACGATGCCTAATTTGTCAACATTTACAAAAGACAAGTCGCAGACAAGCTGACGACCAGTTTTTGCTCTTCTCCGAGGGACAAAGCAGCGATTTGGACTCTACTGATCCAGTAAAGCAGACAGTAAGCCAAAGTTGCCTATGAAGTTAGGTCTGATCAAACGCCTAGCCTCGCATGAGCCCAAAAGAGAGATAGCTTCGCTAAAAGGCCGAAGCCACTAGCTTCGCACGAAGCTCCCATCAGCCTCGCTGAAGGCTAACTTTAAGCTTCGCTAGAAGCTTTATCTCCAGCTTCGCTGGAGATAAAGTGGTCCAGCTCTGCTCTGAGCTAATTCCTAGCTTCGCCTGAAGCCTCACCCAGCTCTGTTACGAGCTAAGTTATAGCTTCGCTTGAAGCTTTGAATATAACTTCGCCTGAAATGAGCTTCGCATGAAACTCTCACTTAGGTTTGCGGTGAGCTTTACCAGGTCATCAATTGACCGTTTCAAAATCCCACGAGGAATTAATGGGTGAATCCTGATACTTTACTAGGGTTAATGCCACTTTAAATGGGCGTTACACCCGCCCACTTCGTCCCACATTAAGTGGAGACAATTAAACCACAATGGCTATGAGTTCGCACGAACTTTCTAGTTTCGCCGGAAGCTCTCAGATAGCCTCGCGGCAGGGCTATTTTTAGTCTTGCGCGAAGCTAATAGAATGATTCAATCCTGCTAAATTCAAGGAGGCGGTTACACCCCTATTTTCGCTATAAATAGGCCCCTGCAAAAGAGAAGAAAGGCAGAAAAATAAGTGAGGAGATCTATAGCAAAAGTGCTCTCTTGTTTCCAAAACCTCAGAGACTCAGCTCTCTTTTATTCAGGGTTCCAACACGCCTTCTGTCCTCAAAGATTTTCGGAACCAAGCGAGAAGAAAATTCTATCGAGAAGGCTTGACCATCCAACTGATTGCATCGTCAACCGGATAAAGTGATCGTGCGCTGATCAGATTCCCACCAGCATACTTCCCAAAATCTCAGAAGAGATCTACTTGTAATTATTTTATTCTTTATTAAAAGAATTACTTGTAATTTTGCTCTTTAATTCTTTTTTGTAAGTTTTCCTCTGATCAAATTCAATGAAAAACATCTGCAAAGTGCGAGCCTCGCAGAGCGTTAGCTCCGCCGCAACCTAGTGCTTAGCGCCTGACGTTGTGTAACGCAATGGTCCCACCTGGCCCTAACTTCGCTCGTGGCTAGTTTCGTGAGAGTTTATTATCCTAGGCTTGTTCCCTAGATTTCTTCCGCGTAACGTGTTGCGTAGACTTGGTGAATCGGGTTTTCTCACAGTGTCTAAACGAGTTTGTCATAATCTTTATCGACGATCTATTTGGCCAACCTTGCAGGGCTTGAGTATTCTTTAAGTATTTAATCTTCAAACAGGTTATCATCCAGAAGATAGTATTCCATACTCTTTATGGTTATTTAAATTTGCAGTTATACCTTTCAGAATAATCAGCATCCAACATTCAGAGTTCGTTCTTATTATCAGTTTTCTTTATTTATTTGCGATCAGTTTATTGGGTTTTCTTTATCTGCGATATTATGGTTTACTTCCAGAGTGATAGAGAACATGTAGAACATTTAGTAATTTTATTACAGACTCTCTGCAGGGGTCAGTTTCATACCCAACAGAGTTAGTATACATTCTAATGAATAGTATCATATTCTTGGGTGGCGTCTTTTTGAAAGGAGTAATCTCCGTCGATTCTAGCATAATTCAGGCAGTAAAAGTCTGGCCAGTTCTGAAGTCTTATTCAGATTGGGTTAGTTTACAAAAGTTCTGATTGATAATTATATGAGAGAGATAATGCGGCAACACGGTATTCCAGTTATTATTGTGTTGGATAGAGACACGAGATTCAAACGGTTCTGTTAAAGTCTTCAGAGAAGTTTATATACTCTTCTTATATTCAGCTTATCTTATCACTCACAGATAGACCGGGCAGTCCAATCAGACCATTCAGATTCTTAATCACTTTTGTCTATTAGAATTTTCTTATTAACAGTTATCAGATCTGTATTAATATGGTACCGTCTTAAGTTTTATACGGCAGGAAGTTCATAAGGCGTCTAGGTCCAGAATGATTAATCAGTCAATTTGTGAACATTACCCTTACTTATTCATATCTTAATTGATATAATCATTGTTCCTATCTTTTCTGTGTTCATCTTCCCCTTATCAAAATTTCGAGGACGAAATTTTTGTAAGGTGAGTTGAATGTAACACCACGTTCTCAGAATACGTACTTAAATACGTATTCTGATTTCTTGATCATGTTCTTTTAATTTTATCTCGTACTTATTTTGTTTAATGATTATTTATATCAGCATTTGGTATTTGGATCCGAACTCCTGGATTGAAAATCAGCACGAGTCTGAACTGGGGATCCGATCCCAGTGTATTAATCAATTTAACCTTTCTAGTAATGAAATTTGATCAAATTCAGTTTCAAATATTATTTTTCAATATTTTAGATTTTTCATGATTTTCTAAAAAATTTTTGATTTAAATTACAAAATCTTCAAAACCGGTATCGATCGGTGCCGCCGATCGATTCTCAGATTTTTAAATTACAAATAGAGTTGAATTTCTATAAACTGCTTTCATATTATTCCTTAGAATCACATTTTCTATCTAACGTATTTTGGAAATTTTTTTGAATTATCAAAATTCGACCAGATTTGGTGTCGACCAGTATTGCTGGTTGATTCCAAGATTTTTAATTTGAAAACATAATTGAATTTATGAAATCTGATTTGACCATATACTTTAAAATAATATTTATTATTTTTGAGAATTTTTGAAGATTGTTCTGAGTTACTTCATTTTCTAGATTTTTTCGGTGTTTTCCCATATTCTGAAATTTTATCCAAATATTTTCCTTTATTTATTTTCTATTTTCTAAAATTTTCTTTTCCACTCATAATTCCTTCCTTTTCTTTTCTTTTCTTTTGTTTTAATTTTTTCTCAAAAAATTTCTCAGCCATACAATAAATGTCCCACTTAACTTCTCTCTCTCCTCCTCTGCAAACGTGAGTCTCAGCGTTCACACCCAAAGCGAACCTGACCTCTGCATTTGCGCTTATTATAACCAGACGTGAGTCTAGTTCTGTTGAGATGCAGGTCTCATATGTGAGACGCGGGTCTCACTACATTTCCCCCACTTATATATATATGTGTGTGTGTGTGTGTGTGTGTGTATGTGTGTGTGTGTGTGTGTGTGTATATCTCCTCTCTCTCTTTTATTTTTCTCCTTAATTTCTTCTTTTTCTTCTTCTTCCTTCCACCCATGCCACCTGGCCCAACTGCCCACCTGTTTTCCATTGATTTGCAAAGGGGAAAACTTACAATAAAAAGGGTTTGAGGAGCTAAATTACAAGTATTCTTAAAAAGATTAAAAGTAGATCTCCTCAGAGATTCTGGAGAAGTGTGCCGATAGGAGTCTGGTCAGCGCGCGACCACTTTGTCCCTTTGACGATGTGAGCGATGAGATTCCCTTCTCGTCTGGTTCGGAGAATCAGAGAACAGAAGGTTGGTAGAACCCTTTTGCTACTTCTCAAAACCGCCTTCAATTAGGAATTCCTTCTCGCCTGGTTCAGGAGATTCCTTGAGAAGAAGGTATTTAGGGTATCAGCACCCTGATTAGAGAAGCAATTTTCTATAAAGTCTTTGAATTCAAGAACGCACGGTGCGTCGTGAAGAAGTCTCTGCTTTTGGAGTCTTCTCTCTTGCGTATCGCCTCAGAAAAGCTCTTCGAAGAAGTCCTCTCTTGCGCCTGTGCGTGATCTCTCCTTCTGGATCTCGTCTGCTTGTGCCCCTGGTGGGCTATTTATAGGGAGAGCAAGGGTATAATCGTCCCTTGAAAATATGGAAACAGATTAAATCGGATCTGTTTGAATCTGGAAAGTAGCCTTGCTGCGAGGCTAGGATCAGATTCTGCGAAGCTAGAAATGGCAGGTCGGTTGATCCTCTTGATCTGTTTTGATCCTTTCCATATCATTGGAGGATTTCCCCTGATCTTCTTACTCGTTTTAGAAGAGTCAAGAGATTGTGGCAATCAACTGCCGAATTTGATCTCCGATTTGATCTAAATTAGATTTGATCTGATTAGATCTGATCTCATATGGAGATTTGATTGGTCAAAGGTTGACCATAGCAGACCAACAGCGGAGCTACCGCGTTGAGCTCACAGCGGAGCTGGAAGGCGGAGCTGGCGAAGTCAGAAGAAAGCTCTTCAGCGGAGCTAGATAACATCTGTGGCGCAGATACCGAACATCCTTCTGCGCGGTTGTGTAGCTTCAAGCGAAGTTAACTCTCTGTGGAGTTGTGCTCAGGCGAAGCTATAAGTTAGCTTCCTAGCGAGGCTTTGGATGGCTTCAAGGCGAAGTCGGGTGATACTAGCCTCTCAGGCGAGGCTATCCCTTTGGGCTCATGTAATGCTAAGTGCTAGCATCTTAGACCTGCTGAGGTCTATTCAGAAACAATCCGGGTTCACTGTCTGCTTGCTGGATCAGTGGAGTCCAAGTTGCTTCCTTGTCCCTCGGAGATGGGTGAAAACTGGTCTTCAGCTCGTCTGTTACTTTGTCTTTTGTAAATGTCAACAAGTTTAGACATCGTTCAGATCAATAAGAATCTTATCTTTTTTAAGTGTCAACAAGACCCCTTCAAAGTTTTCGAAAGTCTGCAATAACTCAGACTTCGAAACACTTTGAACTGCTTTGATCGGTGGTGTGTGGAGTATGAACGTCGCCATTATGGTTGAGTTCAGCTTCGCTTTAAATCCTGCTTTGGGATGTAGATTCGCCGAGGAATCATGTAAACTCGCGTCTGGGTAGCTTCGCGGCTAGGTAAGTTCGCTCTGGAATATCTGTTGCTTTCTCAAGGCCAACTACCGTGGGCCGGTTACGAGAAGGATCACTTCTTCTCTCGCACTGATCGAGGGAGATATTCTCCCCTCGTGCGTTTTCAAGGGAGGATATTCCCTTTCTTCAAGGCGCCATGAGTGCCTTCATGAGGGAGACGTTTCTTCCTTTGCACGGTTCCAAGGGAAACTGTCCCTTTTCTTAAGGCGCAGTAAATGCCTTAAATGCGCTCGTGCTTCCACGCTTGAGGCGGCAGCGCTCAGGCCATGTGGCCTATAAATAGGACACTTGAGGTCCTCTGAAGAGAAGTGATCTGCTCTTCTCTTCTTCTCTTGGTTAAGAGAGATACTCAGATCTCTGAATTAGTAGGAAGGCCCACTCTGGTCATTATCCGACCAAGGACCGGTAAGTCTTGATCATTCAACGACTTCACCAGCTTTAGGGAATTCATCTCTCTTAATTTAGCTTTAACAGCTGCTTCAGGGATTAGTTTCCCTTGTTCTTCATTTTGCAATTGGCTGCTTGCATGTTAAGGATTTCAGCATAGCTTTCCAGCGAAGCTATCATCTTGACTTGATCAGAGAAAGATCACTGCATGTTAAGTCCGCTGCACAGGTAGAACTTGGGACTTAGTTTCTTCAAGGTTGAGCCAGTCTTGCCATATAAGTGGGGATAAGACTGTGTCCCCCAGGATCAGTCTGGCTTAGCCATATAGGCGAGGCTAGGACTTGGCGTTTGCCGAGCTAGCCCATCACTGCTGTGCAAGCGAGGCTTATCCTCTGCTTTAACTGAAATTGGATTGCTTCGCCCCAAAGAATCTGACTTAGTGTTTTTGCAGCTTCTCCTGTGTGTAACTGCTAATCTGTTCTGATTTGCATTGCAGTGAGCTGTGTTCACCAACTTTGTGACTTGATGAAAGAGACCGAAAAGTTGCCTTATGCTTCCCCAGTTGAAGCTTTACTTTTAAGCAGGAGGAACAAACTGGGGCAGCTGATGCGTGTCCCAGAGGCTGTTGGCAGTCGCTTATCCGAGATGATCCCTTTTGAAGTGAGGCTGGTGGTCGCTTATCTGAGATGATCCACTTCGGGATAGCGGACGTCACCTGTGAGATCACTGATCTTGTCCTGGTGGCACCATCTGTCCTGGTGGCACCATCTGTCCTTATGTGAAGGATTACAGCCTTGTGCAGGAGGAAGGCCTTTCGTGTCCAGTTGGTCTGGCTTGGAAGCAGATAAAACCACTTGTATGCCTTTTGCGCGAATGATCTTGCTGAGCAACCGAATCTGTTGTACGAAACACAACCTTGATGTAATATCAATGTACCTTTGCTCTTAAATCAATGAAAGTTCATTTTCTGCTCATTTGATTTTTGCCTGCTTTCATTGAGAATTTGGCTATAACGGGCCTGAACTTCGTGCGGAGTTAAGGACAGGGTCCTTTTTGAATGAGCTTCGCGCGAAACTGGCATGTCGGCGAACTGTGCCTTTAGCGGGCTAAGGCAACCCTTTTGGCGAAGTTCTTGATGAACTTGTGTGAAGTCCGCACTTTGACTCATGGCGAGGTTAACCCTTAGTGGCTGAAGCAGCGCTTTTCGGGAAGGCGCTTTAGGCGGCGTTTCAAATTAATTTGAAACGACAGCCTGTACTCTTTTCGAGGCGTCGTTTCAGACGATCATCGGTCTATAAAAGCCCGATCGGGCTGAGAAAGAACAGATCTCTTTACTTGAAATTTTTAGAGACCTTTGACTCTTCTTCTTCCTCTTTCCTCTCCATTTAAAAAGTTTGAAAGCTTTCGCAGCTCTTCAATGGCGCCCAAGAGACGAGCGGGAAAAGAAGTGGCAACTTCTGCAGCGGAGGGTCCTTCTCCTCCTCCGGTCATCGAACGACCAATTGCTGGTAAGGGACTTCCCCTTTTGATTAGAGCCGATATTTGGCTATCTTTGGATGAATCCAGAACGATCGAGCATGATCTGTTATTGTTAGGGAATCCATTTCCCTGAATTTCCCTTATTTTCTCGAACGGGAATTCAAGAACTGAAGAGTTCTTCTTTAAGCTTCCGGGCGAAGCTATCACTTGGGCTGTTTTCGTCCTGTTGAACAATAGGATACGGATCTGTCCCTTCAATCGTGGCCGTAAAGGATTAATGACCATAATGCCCTTTTGACGAAGTTAGTCCTCAGGGCTGTACCACCTTCTGCTTAAGCTTTCTCGATGCGAAGCTAACACTCGGACATTTTCTACGAAATGCGGACTTGACTGTGAGGCTAAGCTTTGTTGAAGCTATTGCCTTGCTAGCTTCGCTCAAAGGGCGAGGCTATGCCTTGGCGAAACTTGTGTCTTTGTGTTCGCTTGGCTGGTGAACTAATCATAATTCATTTTTTGCTTCTGTAGTGCACTACACTCCTGGTCCTTTAAACAGCCTATTCGGGATGACCAGGGGATCAGACGGCAATATCAGCCTGCAATTTCAAGGGCAGGCCTCTCTGTTTAGTGAGCGGAGTTCCGTTGTCCGAGACACGCTTATTCATGGTGGTGATCAATACACCACGAGGAGTATTTTGACTACGGCTCCCCTTGAAGATATCGACCGTCGAACTTATAGGAAGCCCGACTTCATGTTCGGGGATGCCGCACCAGACCCTGATCACCAACTACTGGCAGGGGAAGGGCAGTGGATTTTCCAGTTGGATGGTGAAAAGTTCTACCTTCCGTCCAACAAGCGTCATTTTTCCTTGTCTTCCTTCCAGTGCGTGACGCAGGCTCGAAAGATGTCGTGGGACGTGAGCTGGAGTACTGACTCTGTCCACATAGGAAAATTGATGCTTCAATCTCCTGGTTATGCAAGAGCGGGGCCTCCTCATTGCATAATGGGTCTACATCCTGGGAATGTGTCGCGAGAGATCCCAGTGGGAGAAAATCCTGCAGTGGCGCTGACCTTTGGCAACCAATTCTGCAAGGTCAATGGGAACTACCCAGCTACTGACTTCAGGACTCCAGGCTGGATTCACCCTCCGAAGGCATGGTGGAGGGATTTAACTGTATACATCCTTGCTCATTTCAAGGAGGATTTAGAGAGTTTGAACCTCTATGAGGCCGTCAGGGCGACCTGCTACGGTATTAAGATGAACGTGGCGTGCTTCTACGCCATCTTTGAATTGTATTGCCCAGCTTCGGGGACTTTCTTCACCCCTGTCGGTGAGTTGGGTATGGCCTTACATGAGATGTGGGAAGTCTCTGCTCTACCTTTTGGGTCTCTTCCCTATGAAGAATACTTCCCGTGCGAGGCAGAATTGGCTCTTCTGGAGAAGCAGGAGCCTGCTTTGTTCGAGACCTACAGGGAGTTAATGTGTCACTTGTACATTTGCTCCAGTATGCATGGGGGCAGTAAGGGAACTTCCTGTAGCTTGAAGAGCTGGGGAGATTACTTATTCCCGGATATGGAGAATACTCCTGAAGCGGCTCACTGTGGAGTTGCTGATGAAGACATCTTTGACCGGATGCAAAAGCACTTCCAAGGGGATCTAGTTGTGAAGGAAGACGATGGTCCCTATGAGCAGGGTGATGTCCTTTGGAGTTTCCATCATCAGGCCCGCCGGCCGATGTCCCGGAAGGCACTTCTGGCTGATTTCTTAACAGTCTGGCTGAAGAGGTGCGTGGTGCCGTCTTCTTCGGGTGACATCGTTCATCCGAATGTTTTGCTGCCCGCTGTCTGTTTGGTTCATGGTCGTCCTCTGGGACTTCTTCCGGCCATGGTGTGCTGTATCCAGAGAGGCCTTCGTGCATTGACGGAGGCTTTTTGCAGGCCACCAACGACGAAGCGTGAAAAGGGGACCATTTCACCCCGCGACGGACCTAACCCTAGAATAGGTCTGCCGTATACTTACTTGATGGCGTGGTTCGCCCTGCATTGTCCTTCTTTAATTGAAGCTGGAGAGGATCCCCCGCAAGATGTTCGAATGGCGCTCCTCCGCCGATTCGAAGGATGCTCATGGCAGAAGACTTACGTGGCTGAGGCCCGTAAATTAGTACGTCGCTATGACGTCTATAGTCTCTTCCGCTGTTTTCCCCGTATTCGGGGTGCAGGCTATGGGGAAGAGTTCAAAGATGCAGGGGAGGGGCATTCGTCCCTGAGCCGGGGAGTTTTTGAGTGGCTAGTCAGCATCCGTCCTTCACATCTATTATACCGGAGCGGGGATAGCTGCTACTTGGAGCCTTATGTCCCAAGTCGGTTTGCTCGGCAGTTTGGATATGACCAACTGTACGTGGGCAACCCGAATCTCAATCTGGCTTTCATGGGGAGCCTTATTGATGGGGCCCGTGCTTGGCAATTTTTCATTGCGGGCTGTACTGGGGCGCGGCTGCGTACGCCGTTGAGGACTCCCAATCTTCTAATGACCCTGAGCTTCTGCCAGTGGTATGGAACTTCCAACTCCACGCCCCTTGGATTCAAGGCTAACAGCTCTGGTGTGAAGTTAATTTCTCAGCGGCTAAAGCGGAAAGTCTCTGAGAGAAGGGAAGGTAGGAGGGTTCGCGTCCCAGGCATGGAGGAATTCGTTGCTGTGGATGACAGTGAAGCCTCGGATGCGGAAAGTCCTCGCTTTGAAGCACAGGCTGGTGCCGAGACTCTTGCAGCTGGTTCCGACGTGATGGGGACAATTCCCCCAAGACATGTAGAAGAAGTGGAGGAGGATGGTTCTGATGTCCCTCTAAAGCGCAAACGGACAGGTGGGTCGCGTAGGAAACAGTTGGTGAAGAAACCCTGTCGTCGAGCTCCTACGTTGTTGTAGAGGGCGAACCATCTGTGGCGATTCCTCCTCTTGTCCCCTCAGTAGTTGAACCGTCGGTTGGTGAACCGACTACTGGCGAAGTTGCTCCGAACTTAGGTAAGATCAGCTTCGTCTTTGTAATATATCTTTTATGTGTTCTGGATAGCTCATTATTTACTTCTTGATACAGGAGTTGAGGCCGCTGGAGAGCAAAGGGAACATTATGATCCCCTGTTTACTTATGAAACTGAAGCTGGCTCTTTTACCCTCCCGGAGGAGTCCGGAGGTGATGCGGCTGACATTGGTCCTTCGGGCGCTGGGACTTCCAAAGGAAGTCCTGTGGCGTCAAGCTTTATTGGATGGTCTACGGGAGACTCGGCAAGCGAAAGCGGGCCGGCCATTCGTGTTGACTCCGCAAAGGACTTTCCAATGGAGCCCGTGGAGACTGACGCGGCTGCCGAGATGTTTGAGGCGACATCATCTTTTGGTATTGTTTTGACCTTTTGGCTTCTACTGCCTGTTGTGTCTTACCTAAACACAATTTTGTTGCAGTTGTTCCGCCTCAGGGTGCGTCAACTTCAAGGGAACCAGTTGATCTTCCTGAGGAGTCCAGGGGTGATATAAGCGCTTCGACTGCGGCGGATGCTGCTATGTTGGACGTGCTGTATGGTGATTTGCCCCTTTATCGGCCTGAGCTAGCCAAAGGAACAGAGGTTGAAGGGGTGGTAGTCCCGGAGGTGTCCTCACTCCCAACTATATCAACGAGTGAGGCGCCGTCAGTTATGCCAAGTGCGGAGCTGAGAGTGATTACAAGCCCTTCTTCCCCAACGCTGGTGGTTGAGCCTGCTGTTCAGGAGATGATCACTAGTCCTACCTCAGCGGTGGATAGTGTACTGGTTTCAATGAGGACTCCGCCGAGATCATTGACGACCTGTCATGCTGCTACAGCCAGTGTTCCCGCCGTTCCTTCCACAGTAGTGTCAATAAGGCTAGTGGATTTTCCTGAGGTTGTCCGTCTACCAGAAGTGGCCGAGATTGAAAATGATTTTATAGGTGACATAGTCGATAGCTTTTATAAAGGCTTAGGGCGATCCATCGATCTGGTCTTGAAAGGTTCGACTATGTCATTCTCAACTTTAAAGGTGGTCCTCTCCCGCAGTATTGAAAGTATTCGGGACCTTGAAGGGTATAACCAGGCCACTGCCTTGGAACTCCTGGTAGATCAATTTGAGAGGGACATAGAGGAATGGCGCCGTCTTAGCCTCTCAGACCTGGAGTCTTCGGTTAATGAGCAGCTTGCGCATCTTGTCACTCAAATGCATGAAGCCTGTCTTGCTGCTCGGGAGGTTGCTAAGGCTATTTCTTCTGACTTGAAATCCTTGAAAATAAGGAAAGTAGAGGTTGAGAATGCCATTGATGCCTCCACCAGTGCTCTTCTTGACGCTGAAGACAAAATTGGGAAGGCCAAGGAAATGATCAGGAAGGCAAATCTTCTCTTATCCAGGGCTGAACCAGTGCGTCTTGAAGAGACTACGCGGCTTGAGCAGCTTAAGGCCCAGAGTGACGAACTCTCACGGCAGGAGTTAGCTCAGAGGGCAACCTTGGTTGAGGTCGAAGCTCGTCTGACCCAGGCGATGAACTTTAATGAGGCTGAGTTGAGGTCGCAGGCGCTTGTCCGGGCTGCTGATGATAGGAGGACGAGGCTGGCTTCCCTTGAAGAGCGAATCAGATCTTATAATATACGCCCGTAGGTTGTAATATATGTGCCTCCATGTATCCCATCCTTTTGGAATCAATGAAAATAATAATTTTTTGTTTTGACTCCCTGTCGAATCCCCAAATTGTTCCACTTTCTAAATTGTTGGTTCCAAATTGTATTGGTGCCATTTGAGAGAATAGTCCTTTGCTGGAATTAATGCTGAGACTTGGCAGTCTGTCAGTTCAGAGGTCGCGATGACATAACTGGTTGAGGAGCCACCAAGCTTCAAGGTTGGTGATACTTGTCTTTTGTAAATGTCAACAAGTATCGAGACCTGTCTTTTGTAAATGCCAACAGGGCTCGAGGTTGAGACTTGTCTTTTGTAAATGTCAACAAGCTCAAAATTGAGACTTGGCTGTCTGCTGGTTCAGAGGTCGCAATGACATAACCGAATGAGACGCCACCAAGCTCAAGGTTGCTGATACTTATCTTTTGTAAATGTCAATAAGCATCGAAATTGAGACTTGGCTGTCTGCTGGTTCAGAGGTCGCAATGACATACCGAATGAGACGCCACCAAGCTCAAGGTGGGTGATACTTGTCTTTTGTAAATATCAACAAGTATCGAGACCTGTCTTTTGTAAATGTCAATAGGGCTTAAGGTTGAGACTTAGCTGTCTGCTAGTTCAGAGGTCGCAATGACATAACCGATTGAGACGCCACCAAGCTCAAGGTTAGTGATACTTATCTTTTGTAAATATCAATAAGCATCGAGACCTGTCTTTCGTAAATGTCAACAGGGCTCAAGGTTGAGACTTGTCTTTTGTAAATGTCAACAAGCTCAAAATTGAGACTTGGCTGTCTGCTGGCTCAGAGGTCGCAATGACATAACCGAATGAGACGCCACCAAGCTCAAGGTTGGTGATACTTATCTTTTGTAAATGTCAACAAGTATCGAGACCTGTCTTTTGTGAATGTCAACAGGGCTCGGGGTTGAGACTTGTCTTTTGTAAATGTCAACAAGCTCAAAATTGAGACTCGACTGTCTGCTGGTTCAGAAGTCGCAATGACATAACCGATTGAGACGCCACCAAGCTCGAGATTGGTGATACTTGTCTTTTGTAAATGTCAACAAGTATCGAGACCTGTCTTTTGTAAATGTCAACAGGCTCGAGGTTGAGACTTGTCTTTTGTAAATGTTAACAAGCTCAAAATTGAGACTTGGCTGTCTGCTGGTTCAGAGGTCGCAATGACATAACCGCTTGAGACGCCACCAAGCTCAAGGTTGTAATGGAGTTTGGGAAAAGTCTCGTTTTCACGGGGAGAAACGAGGGAATCACTGTCATAGGTTTAATGTTAACGTAACAGCGAAATGTATATGTGGCCTTACATTCTATGGATGAGAATTGGTAAGTGATTTTGGAGAGGGAATCAAATGGGAACTGGTCCCTTAGGATTTTTAGCAAATCCCCAGCTGTCAACGGGTTTGATATGCCTTTACCAACTACCGTTTGAATTGGGCTAGCCATGCTATTCCCCTCAGCATGATGAGTTGTCGAGGACTTATGTTGGGCTTAAAAGCCAACATTTTCCTCTGTCCTTAATCGTTAAGGATGTTGGGTCGTCTGGTTAACGTATGTGTAACCTTGACTCTCCTTTAAGACAACCAGTATACGGCCAGGTTCCTACTGGTTTATGGTGGTATGATCTCGCTTGGAGGAAGAGAAAGGCTCTCTTTGTGTGTACTCTGAACACGAAGGTCTTGATCAGAGGTGTAATGTTAACTTGATCATAAGAAGGATCCTTAATCAGGGATAATACTTCTTTAAGAACTTGCCATTGATCGGCATCATGAGTAAGTCGCCGTCTGAAGTCATGAGGCGGTATGCTCCGTTTGAATAGACTGTTTCTATTACAAACGGTCCTTCCCATTTAGGCTGAAATTTGCCTTTGGTCTTGTGCGTCATAATCATTGGTCGTCTGACGGCTAAAACCAGGTCTCCTTTCTGGAAGACCCTCTGCTTGACCTTCTTATTGAAGGCTTTTGAAATTCGAGCTTGATACAACTCGATATGTTGCTGAGCTTGTAATCGCTTCTCATCTAGGGCTTCGAGCTCTTGAAGACGCAACCGATCATTGTCCTCTGATGTGATCTTAGTGGTCAGAGCGACTCGCAATGACGGCATCTGGATTTCTAATGGGATGACTGCTTCACACCCGTATACCAGGGAAAAAGGCGTATTGCCTGTCGGTGTTCGAACCGTGGTCCGGTAGGCCCAAAGACACTCACCAAGCTTTTCGTCCCAATCTCGCTTATTCGAGGAGACGAACTTCTTGAGTAGCTTGATGATTGTTTTGTTGAATGCTTCCGCCAAACCATTAGCAGCAGGGTTATAGGCAGTTGAAGCCATATTCTGAATTCGATATTTATCGCAGAACCGATAGAATACCTGGCTTACGAATTGGGGACCATTGTCATGGATGATCCGCCTAGGGACACCAAACCGATGGATGACATGGTGTTTGATGAAATTAACCACATTAGAGGTTTTGACTTCAGCCAATGGTATAGCTCCGCCCATTTTGAAAAGTAGTCGGTTATTGCAAGGATAAACCGGTGACCTCTTGTCGAAGAGGGGCTTGTTGGTCCCGAGATGTGATGATAAAATACGGAACTATCTCTGTTGGCAACTATAGATCTAAACAAACACAAGTCAACACAAAACTAAACAAGAAGGATTATAGTTAATCAATTAAATATAAACTTGCAAATAAAGGAAATCAAATCTCTGTCTCTGTTTGTTCTTTGTCATGAAACTTAGTCGACTTGACCTTCATGTATAGTCGACTAACAGATACCCTAGTCGACTATAGTATTTTCCAAGTCGACTAATTACCTATACAAAAATTTTCCTACTCTCTGTTTCTGTCTGACATGAAACTTAGTCGACTTCCCAAACATGTATAGTCGACTAACATCTTATACAGTCGACTAACATTGCCTATGTAGTCGACTACATTCAGTTTTCCAGAAACTAAGTATCTGTATCAGCCAACATATAGTCGACTTACCCCTTGTTGTAGTCGACTAACCTTTGGAATTTTTGTTCTTCTAGTCGACTAATCTCCTATCCTAGTCGACTAATAGCAGTTGATAACTGCTGTGCAATTGGTGAATTCTGGTGTGTTAACCAACGTTTCAAAATTCAAATTTGGCCTGATAACTACCCTAACTTACTATGGATTTCACCTATAAATAGGGGTATTGTCCTAGGGTCAAATCACCAATTCAAATCCAAAGTTTTCAGCCTAAAACTCTCTCCAAAAATTCTGTTTTCTGAAAACCTGTTTCACTTTCAGTTTTCTTCACCAAATTCCAAACTCCATTGTGAAGATTTCTGAAATTCCTCCTATAAGAAACCTTGTCCACAAGCACATTCAAATTTAAGGCTTATAGGATCATTGTAATCATTCAAAGAAGATCATTGTACAAGGGCGTCTTCTTGGAGTAGAAGAAAGTTGTACAAGGTGTTTGTTCTCTTGGTGTAAAGAGGAGTTGTGCACATTTAGCAAAAGGCGTTTGTCAAGTGGTGTACAAGGTATTGGTTGTGGGTGTACACAAATCAGGAAAGAAAATCTCAAGCGGTTTGCTTGGGGACTGGATGTAGGTCACAAGGACCGAACCAGGATAACTCTCTTGTCTTTGCGTTTGAATTTTCTGAGTTTATCTTGTGAATATTTTATTTCCTGTAAGTAGTTTGATTTAAATTTTTATAAACACTATTCACCCCCCTCTAGTGTTTGTGTTGCTTTGATTATAGAACCTACAGGGCTGATTGGCCCTACGACGTCGATTCCCCATGCTTCAAATGGCCATGAAGCAACAGTCGGGTGGAGCAACTCCGAAGGCTGGTGTATGAAGTCCGCATGAACTTGGCATGCTTTACACCTTCATGCATATTGGATGGCATCGGCTATCATGGTTGGCCAATAATGTCCAAGCCTATGCAATCTGTCTTTAAGCTTTGGACCTGGCTGATGAGCTTCGCAAGTGCCGTCGTGTGCTTCTTTAAGCACTTCCTGTGCCTCTGAATTGGACAGGCAACGGAGGAGGACACCGTCATATGAACGACGGTAAAGTGTCTTCAGAATTGGATCGTAGTAGAAGCGGAGAGACCTTCGTCTGATAGATGCCGCTTCTTTATGATCGTCTGGCAGCAGACCATGTAAGGCATAGTCGATGAGAGGAAATCGCCAATCTCTCGGCTCAAGATCCGTTGAGATATTATAGACCTCTCTGGTTCTCAACATATGCTTAGAGCAGACAAGGTGTCGAGTTGCGACTGCGAGGTGGTACTCGGTGTTGGCTGGCAAGGCTAGTGTTGTTGCTAATGCAGCAAGAGCGTCCGCCTTGGTATTCTGAGACCGAGACACATGCCCGATGTAGAAACCTTCAAATAGGTTAGCCAATTCGATGGCTGTATGGTAATAAGGCACCAAGTCTTCGTGGCGAACTTCATATTCGCCTTTAACCTGACTGATAATCAGTTTTGAATCACCGTAGGCTTCGAGGTAGCGTACCCCCATTCCATGGGCAAGCTGAAGACCAATGAGCAGGGCATTATATTCTGCTACATTGTTGGAGTACGATTCCGTCAGAGAAAATGCTCTGGGAAGGACATGATTCTGTGGGGAGATAAACATAACCCCCACGCCGGCAATGATCTTGTCTTTAGGACCTATTCGCGATGCTCCATCGAAGAACATCTGCCAAACTATCCTCCGCTGTAAAGGTAATAGCAGGTACCTTTGATTGTACATGATGGCATTCAGGGCAAGAAGACTGAATGTCATTGTTAGGAGTTTCTGGCATATATGTCAGGAATGATTCTGAATCAGCCAGCGCATCTCTGAGCGCTTCTCTTGTCTCTTTTGAGAGATGAAGGAGCTCGTGTATTATAATACGAGCCGGGATATTGGCCAGCTGGGCCAATATGTCAAAACGAAAGGACATGTCAAGCCCTGGGCCTGAAGGTTTCTTCAGGGCATGGTCGAACCGGACTTCCTTAGGCTTCTCCTTTCCCTTGGTTGGAACTGGAGCGGAAGCTGGTATTTGTACTGACGTCGTTTGCTGTTATATCTCGTCAGTAGATTTCTCATACTGCCTCAAGTATAACTTTCCGGATCGGGTACCCGTCTGTTGAGGCGCATCGGCCTGTGTTGCACAAGTATGCTTTTCTCCTTCTGAATCGCTGAGAGAGGCCGACGTAAGATTGCCGTCGTATGACAGGATGGAGATGACATTGCAAGATTTGCCCTTTGACTTGGGTCTCTTTGAATCCCACTGCACGTCTTGGACGAGGTCTGGGTGTATCCTCATGACTTCCCCTGTCTCCAATGTCAAGGGAACAAGACCCCTATTATCTTGAGCTGTAGCTGGAGGATGCTTGACTTCCAACCGTGGCGCAGGGACCGAATAAGTCCCATCAGGAACTGTAACCTTTGGAGTTTTGCCGAACTCGAGGGTCACCATATTGGCAGTGACTTTCTTCTGTTCTGACTTTAGTGTCAGGACTCCGGCGTCGACTAAGGCTTGAATTCTATCTTTGAGGATATAGCACTTGTCGGTAGGATGGTGGATCATCCTGTGGTAGAGGCAGTATTTGGGGTCGTTCGTGCGCCCTATCTCATTGGGACGCCGAGCATCTGGCAGCTTCATTTTATTCCCTTTGTGAAGCAAATGGAATATCGTGACCACTTGATCGTCTCTGAAGGAGTACTATTTTGGAGGAAACTTAGGCTCCTGATTGTTGAAGCCGCTCTTCTTGGCCTTCGACTGCACGTCCCCGGTCAATTCTACAGACATAGTCTCTTTCCCTTTGGCTTGAGAAGACTGCGGTAGGTCACTACGTCCTTTACTGTTCATACCCCATTTGCCTCTAGGGGTGGATGGTTCGAACTTTTTAGCCGACTTTTCGGCTATCTCAGCTCGTTCGACCAATTCTTTCCAAGTGTGGGCCTTGACAGCCCCCATGCGAACTTCCACTTGGTCCAAGAAGTTGTGCCTGCATGTCTGCAAGAGCATGGGTAATGGCATCCCTGCTGGGCACATCAAGGATAAGTTTCTGAACCGCTTGATGTAGTCGCGAACAGATTCGCCCTTCTTCTGCACAGTGGAGAGGAGCTTGTCCATGGTTATTTCGGTATCGTCCTCGTAGAAACGAGAGAGGAACCGGGTTTTCAGGTCGATCCAGGAATTGATAGAGCCCGGAGGGAGACTTCAGAACTAGTCAAGTGCCACCCCCTTTAAGGTGCCAATGAACAGCCTAGCCATGATGGCGTCGTTGCTGATAACATTACCAATCTGAGACCGAAATAGTAGATGTGCTGATTTGGCGAACTCTTTCCATCATAGGTATGCAACGTTGGTGGTTTGAACTTCGGTGGATATGGCACCGAATCCCACTCCAATGGGTAAGGACGGACTGCCCCTACCTTCTTTAATTTATCCCTCTGAGTTAGGGATGCTATTTGAGCTTGGAGGCCTTTAAGGACTTCGGCGTCTAAGGAAGAACCCTCTTTGGATTTCTCCGTCTTTGGCTGCTCATTGCTGAAATGTTCCTCCTCATCGTGATTGCTCCCGGCATCATTGTCATTCCGATTGCTAAGGAGTCGAGCAAGCATCTGTTGAATATTATCCAGGGCCTCTTGCTGGGTTTTGGAAGTTTGCTCCTGAGCTTCCAGGCGCCGACGAAGGTCGTCATTGACACTATCAGCCATATTGACTGATACTCTGTCTGTTCGCACTGAGCTAACTGTCGCTGAAGAGGCGTACCCACTTCTTCATCTTCTTCATCCGATGGTTGGAGTGATTTCCTGGGCTCTGACGAGGCTAGGGCCGTTGAGGAAGAAGGCTGCTCGTAACTGTAGGGTACCGCCACCCTAGATCTGGTGTTTCGGAAAACACCTTCTTCATGCACCAAGATTTCGCCTAAGCCCGGGCTATAATCTGGATCTGGGGAGCTGTAGGGGGTGTCGTCAGATGGTTGACCTCCCCTGCGTAACTCTCGTCCTCTTCCGGTCATGTTGACGGATGCGGAGGCCGGATCTCGTGAGATGCTCCTTTTGCGATACTTCATAGGGAGATGTACGGACAGTCGATCAAAAACTGATCGCCGGCAATGAGTTGAGTGGACTATCACCAACTGACATCCCTTTTGTTGACAATAGGGGGAAGTGGTTCGGAAAGACACCGACTTCCGTCTGTTCGCCAAGAGTTCTCGCAAGTCAGGCCCATGGGAGCCTAAATAATCTTGTGGAGAGGCCTTTCTGAAGCGTACATAGAATGATGCTCCGTTCCTCTTATCCCCGCAGAAGGGATTAGCACTGAATAGTACTTCAGTTCTAGCTTCGCCAACAGGTGCGAGCTTAGTGCTTGACGAGCTGGAGAGCGGAGCACGCTGCGGTGCTTTACCCGCTATGCCACTGCAAAGGGGATTAGCCTTAGATAACACTTTGGTCTTAGCCTCGCGGCTATGGACCCAGTGAGTATGCTGTGGTACAGTAGCTTCGCTCATATGAGCGAGGCTGGCACAAGGCATTGCTGCTCTTGAATTGGGTGACGGTATGATTGCCGTCGTGACTTCATGGTCGGGAGCATTGTTGGAGCAGACAGGCATCTTGTCTTTTTCTTCGCGAGAGAGGCACGGTTTTGGCGTAGCTACGCCTGAGGCTTCGGCCAGAGACTTCTGTTTAGGCCTCCACATCCGCTTTAGCAGAGGATATTTAGGTTCGCAAGGAACCTGATTAGCCACACGCGAGGCTGAAGGGTGTTGGCAGAATTCTGCTTCTGGTTTCTGCTTTGAAACCTTGGTCGTGGAAACCTTCCGATGCTTCCGTGCTCGAAGCATTGGACCACCCCCAGAGAGGACTTCTTCAAATCTTCTTTGATCGAACTGGACGACCAAGTTCTTGAGAGTGCAGGACTTGGGCTGCGGGCGTGCTTCCCTGTTGCGCCAAATAACCGCAGTAGGTTCGCAGAGAACCTTTCCTATCTCCACAGAGACTTTTAAAGATTTAGCCAGAGGGGCTCTGGCTGCATCGGCTTTTCTGAATTCAGAGTTAGACCCGAAGGTCTGTTCGTCACATTGCGACACTTGATTCTCGGCAGTGGAGAATTTCTTCCCCAGCGGAGTCGCCATCTTGTTTTCATTGATTTGCAAAGGGGAAAACTTACAATAAAAAGGGTTTGAGGAGCTAAATTATAAGTATTCTTAAAAAGATTACAAGTAGATCTCCTCAGAGATTCTGGAGAAGTGTGCCGATAGGAGTCTGGTCAGCGCGCGACCACTTTGTCCCTTTGACGATGCGAGCGATGAGATTCCCTTCTCGCCTGGTTTGGGGAATCAGAGAACAGAAGGTTGGTAGAACCCTCTTGCTACTTCTCAAAACCACCTTCAATTAGGAATTCCTTCTCGCCTGGTTTCGGAGATTCCTTGAGAAGAAGGTATTTAGGGTATCAGCACCCTGATTAGAGAAGCAATTCTCTATAAAGTCTCTGAATTCAAGAACGCACGGTGCGTCGTGAAGAAGTCTCTGCTTGTGGAGTCTTCTCTCTTGCGTATCGCCTCAGAAAAGCTCTTCGAAGAAGTCCTGTCTTGCGCCTGTGCGTGATCTCTCCTTCTGGAGCTCGTCCTCTTGTGCCCCTGGTGGGCTATTTATAGGGAGAGCAAGGGTATAATCGTCCCTTGAAAATATGGAAACAGATTAAATCGGATCTGTTTGAATCTGGAAAGTAGCCTTGCTGCGAGGCTAGGATCAGCTTCTGCGAAGCTAGAAATGGCAGGTCGGTTGATCCTCTTGATCTGTTTTGATCCTTTCCATATCGTTGGAGGATTTTCCCTGATCTTCTTACTCGTTTTAGAAGAGTCAAGAGATTGTGACAATCAACTGCCAAATTTGATCTGTGATTTGATCTAAATTGGATTTGATCTGATTAGATCTGATCTCATCTAGAGATTTGATTGGTCAAAGGTTGACCATAGCAGACCAACAGCGGAGCTACCGCATTGAGCTCACAGCGGAGCTGGAAGGCGGAGCTGGCGAAGTCAGAAGAAAGCTCTTCAGCGGAGCTAGATAATATCTGTGGCGAAGATACCGAACATCCTTCTGCGCGGTTGTGTAGCTTCAAGCGAAGTTAACTCTCTGCGGAGTTGTGCTCAGGCGAAGCTATAAGTTAGCTTCCTGGCGAGGCTTTGGATGGCTTCAAGGCGAAGTCGGGTGATACTAGCCTCTCAGGCGAGGCTATCCCTTTGGGCTCATGTAATGCTAAGTGCTAGCATCTTAGACCTGCTGAGGTCTGTTCAGAAACAACCCAGGTTCACTGTCTGCTTGCTGGATTAGTGGAGTCCAAGTTGCTTCCTTGTCCCTCGAAGATGGGTGAAAACTGGTCTTCAGCTCGTCTGTCACTTTATCTTTTGTAAATGTCAACAAGTTTAGACATCGTTCAGACCAATAAGAATCTTGTCTTTTTTAAGTGTCAACACCACCATGCCAGCGAGGCACCACCGACCACCTCAACTCCGGCCAAACTCCGGCGGCCCAATAACCTCTCCTCTATACTCCTTCTCTACTGTCAAAAACACTACTTCAACCACCCCCATTTTTACCCCATACAACTACACTTATCCTACCTTCACCTCCTCCTCCTTCTCTCCCTTAGTCCAGTAGTCAACGTCCCCTGTGCCTCTCCGCCGGCATCCCAGCTCATCGGCTCTGCCCGGCCGGCCGACCACCCCCTCCCTTCTTCTCTTTTCCTTTCTCTTTTCTTGCTTCCTTCTTTCTTTCTTTCTTTCTTCTTTCTTTCTTCCTTCCTTCTTTCTTTCTTCCCTAGTTCTACACTCTCCCTCTTCTGTTTCTACCCTCTCTCGCACACTTTCCTGCCCTCTCACTCTTTCTCTCTCTATTTTCCCTCACTTTCTTCCTTTTCCCTCTCTCCTTCTCTCTCTACCTAGTTGCCAGGTCCACGACCTCTTGGCCGTGAGCAAAGCCTATGTCTGGCTGTGGCCTGCTGTTGTTTTCCCCCTCTCTTAATTTTTCTCTCTCTTTCTCTTTCTCTACTATTCTCTCTCTCATTCTTCTCTCTCTCTCCAGCTCTCTTTATCTCCTTATTTCTCACTCTCTCACTCCCGCTCTCTAACTCTCTCTTTTGCCCATCTTCTCATTTTCTTTTTCTCAATCTCTCGTTCACTCTCTTTCTATCTTTGCATTTGGATGCGGAGTTCACGCCCACATTTAAGTCCTCCCGCGAGATGCGACCCTCGCGTCTGCAATAGCCGCGTAACGCGACCTCCGCATCCACGACCTCCGCGTGACGCGACCTTCACGTCTGCGATTTCATTCTCATTCTCTCTTGATTCCTCTCTCTCCTCTCTAAATAAATATAATATTTTATAATATTGAATGAGTATTTGCATTATTGTGTTTTCTAAAGATTTTAGGCGAGTGTTCTCGCCTCATTATCGGTTCCCTGCTTCGACGTATGATATGTATTATGTGGACCGTATATCATATTTTTTGTAAATTGTTGAATTTGTATCAGTATATTTGTATTCGTGTGTGGACACGTGTATGTACCAGTAGGAGTGTGTACTTTTATTTGTATGTGGCCAAGTGTGTAGGACTGTACATGTATTAGATCTGTGACGAATGGTTATTTGAAACTAGTGTCAACACTTTACCGCTAACTCTATTTGAGCGTAGTTACTCCATGAGCATGACTTTGACACGAGCGGTAGAATAGCATTCATATGCTCGCTCTGTCATGTACGTTTAGCCATACCGCGAGCAATAATTACGCCGAGTGTGATGGCATCTAGTGCTGTATGTTAGCTTCGCTCCAACTCTGCTTAGCTCCGCTTGAATATTCGCTTGCTTTCTTGCCCGCTTGCCTGCTTGATAGTTCAACTATTATTCTTTTATTGATGGTTATGAAGAGTTTAAAATCTTTATTTGAACTATTTTTCAGTATCGGTACCGTTTTTCTGTATTCGTACTGATCTCTTGTATCAGTACCATTTTCCTGTATTCGTACTGATCCCCTGTATCAGTACAGTTTTTCTGTATTGTGACACATGATAGTGATATCTACTGTGCTTATTACTTTACATGCTATCACCTGATTCTTGCTTGTTATTACCTGACACATGTTTAATATCACTTATCACCTGCCACTTGATATATTACCACTTGACTTGTGATTATCATATTTCGGGAATCATGTCCTGCTATTCTGTAGTATATACAATAACCTTTATTTCTAGTACTTATGTACTTTTGTTACTCATGTAACTCTTGAACCTGTATAGCTCCTGCTATTCCTGTAATATAATAATTACATAATAATAACTATAAATAGGCCAACTTACATCGAGTAAGGGGGAAACTGATAGATTTCAACTAGTGAATATGTTTGCAGTGGTATTAGGTACGTTATGCAAATCAAACTTTCGGATCTACCTAAGTGCCTCCTGGTGTCCGAGGAGAGCGCTGGATCCCTAGCTCCTGTTGTATTCCTGAATGGGCATACAATAATACCCATAACCTGTTTGCCTAGCGGTAGGTTTCAGGTCAGCACCGGAACATCCTGGGTTGTGGTCCTGGATATGTACGGAACCCATTGTAAACATAACCCGTTGGTCTCATCATCAGTTTTCAATAACAACCTCAGATTACTCATATATGGATGTATGTGTGTTGGGATGCTTGGGCATATACCTAGATATATGGGTCGGATGAGTAATAATAATAAGATGCTAATTAATAATTTGTGTTGTTTTGCAATTTGGGTTGTATACATTTAGATTACGATAACATGAGGTAAAGGTATATATATGAGGGTATCCTTATTTGAATTATTCCTTTGATGCACTAATCTTATGAAGCCGTAACCTGGGTTGTACCATTGGTATTGCCGTAATTACTTTCATTGGATTTTAATTTAGATTTTCAGTTTTGTTGTTATTATTATTATTCTATATATATATATATATATATATATATATATATATATATATATATATATATATATATATCTGTGTTTACCACCTGTGTACTACTTCACAGATCTCCTTCTATTACCATATTGTACACAGCCAGTCTCTTAGTTGACATTACACTTGTACTACTTTACTCAACCTCCTGACTTGCTTACTCTTGATTTTATACAGATTCTTTAGTTACTGTATAATCACTTCTTCTTACTGATTCATACCGTTCACTTATGCTGTTATTATGGACAACTCGAGTTGTGCATACTCAGTCGATGGAGACATATGAGGTATTGATTGTAAAAATCAAAGAGTTAAGAATTTACCGTGTAGCTTGTGGCTAACGGGTCGTGTCCACGAGGAGGAATGCGATGAAAGCTTTTCGGTGTTCCGTTTAATGATAAAGAATTGTGCTCGTTTTTTACTTGAAAAGAGAATGGAAAGAAGGAGATGATTAAAAGAGAAATTGCAACTTTGGAGAAGGCTTTGGAGAAGGTGATTTTAAAAAGCTTGAAAATTGTTTGGTTGATTTTAATAGAGAAGAAAATCTGAGCTCACTACTCAACAGTTTATTCTTCTATTGAAATCCTAAGTGCCTCAACTTTATCATAGGCAAAACTTAAGGTTGATTTTAGAAAGTTTGAAGTAAAGCACATAAGATGGTTGGAAGAGTTCACTCTTTTCTTTAAGAAATCGTTTTGAATCGAATGTTAAATCATCATGCGCGAAGAAGCAAGTATGAAATAAAAACAGTTCAAGAAACGTTTTTTAAAAGAAGTAGGAGATTAAAGATCCAAACCCATCCTCATGTGCCTTCAAGAACACTTTCAAGAAGAAAGCCTTTAAGTTAGGCATGCAAATGATTCATTGGGTCTTTTTTATTAAAATCAGAAGAGAAGAAGAATTGGAGAGAGGTACAATAGTGAGCCCAGAAAACTAATTTAGCTACTCATGGGAAACAAAGAAAAATGCAAGTAAATAACGCAAGACATATCGTAAATGAGTGGAAGAAAAAGTAGCTCGCTTCTTGTATTGATGTCACTTCAATCTTCAAGTACAAGCGCTCAATTCCTCTCTCACAAGTATTTGTGCTGAACTACAAATTGTAAAATAAAAATATAACTTTTATACTACCTAACAAAGAGCCTAAACCTTAAAGTATAAACAAAATTCTAATCCTAGTCTTCGCTCCAAATTCCTCTGTTAAAACTGTTATTTATAGGGAAAAACCAGAGGGGGGAGATCCGGGAAGATTGGGAGAGCAAACGCTCCCCCAAATGACTTCAACAAGCCGCGAAAATGCGGCTAGGGCCGCGTTTTCGCGGCCCTGGTGTGGCCATGTGGCCACACCCAATTGGTGGAATGCTCCGATTTGGTGATTTGCCCATATCTTCTGCTGGTTTTCTCATTGCATCTTCAGGATTTGACGAAACAGCCTTTGATTGTTGGCTTCAACCGCTTGATTCAGGAAGGATTCTTCTCAACCGATTTTCAACCTCTCTGATATGCCAAGATTTTGCCCTGATTCCTTGATTTCGAATTTATTCTGAATTAAATCAGAATTTGGTGGGCTTTTGGGCTTGTTTCTCTTTCCTTTCTTTTAGCAATTGGGCCTTCATTAAACAAAGAAGAAGAAGACTTATTAATAGGAATTATTAGCTAAAAAGTATGATAAGGTGACAATGTATATGCAATATATGTGACTAATCACACCTCCACACTTATCTTTTGCTCGCCCTCGAGCAAAACATCAGACTAATTCTAATCAATTATTAGACCACTTTCGCAGGTCACTCGATTGCACTGAACATGTGCAACAAGCCGTTAAACCTCTAGGTTACCCCTAGAGGATGAGTTTTGTCTCGTGAGGGTTTTCAGTGGATTGCACCCACAAAATCCATAAAGAAAGAGAAAAAGTTAGTATTTTCGAAAAGCATTTCGTAAGAGTTGAGCTTTCCCAATGTCTGAACACCATCTCGCTTTTCAAGAGTGAAATGTGAAGGTCGCGTTCAGATGTAGTCACATATTGAATGTAGGTCTCACATTTTTGAAGTGAAACACGACTCTCGCATTTTGGCACAGCCTCTTGATGAACGCGACTCTCACGTTTTGAATCTGAGACGCGGGTTGGTCCTTCAGCGACCGTCGAGTTTGAATGCCATCTTCGCCTTTTGAAGCAATAACACATCACATTTGATACAGATAGTGCATCTTCAGTTTTTGCTCATTGTCTATGAGTGCGACGTCTTCGTCAGCGATCAGTGATTAGTCTCTAATATTGCATAATTTTTATCACATCTGCATATTTATTTTGTATAAAATTCTGCTAATAAACTTTGCTTGTGTGATTCTAGGTCCATGTTATGCAATGGAGAAGAAGACCCTAAATCACCATTTAATGGGTGATTAAAGGCCTATAGAGTAGCCATTGACTCTAGGAGGAGATTCTGTCAGACCTGGGGACTCAAATAAGAAATCCGGAGACTGCAACTAACAGGGGATAGAAGTGACCACACACACAGGAGGCCAGGCGCGCGCCGCCCTGATAGGGCAGTGAAAACGCGGCCGTTTTCACAGTCGTCCGGGCGCCGTCGCGCCCGTGCTTTGGGCCAGGGGTTGTCCTAGCCCCTTTTCCCCTAGTGCCTATAAATACCCCCCTTGAGGTTCTACAGAGGAGATATCCAGAGTTAGAAGAGTAGTTGTTATTTTGTTTCTAGGAGTTGTAGTTGTTTGTTTCTTTCTTCTTCTAGTTTTAGTTTAGCCATTAGAGTGAAAGAGAGAGAGAGAGTGTGTGTAAAAGTTGTATTTCAAGGTGACAAGCTACTTTTACAAACTACCAAACCATTCTAAATAATTCTTGAAACCAACTTGTTTTCATTTTCAAATTCTTTATTTGAAACAAAGAACTTTCTCTTTTCTTGAACAAAGATGCCGCATCAAAGCTTCCATCGCTCTCCCTCCTTGTGGATATGACCCATATAACCACTTTGCTAGTACGGAAGAAATATAAAAGCAGTAACATCGACCCACATTTCTTTACTTATTTTTGTGATTGCTTTTTGCCGATCAAATTTTGTCATCGTTGCCGGGGAGGGGACGACTTTATTATTCAATACTAAAGATATTTCTTTGTTCTTGTGTATAGGAGAAGTACCAAGGAGCTCACTATCACGGGAAGCAAGAGTGGTGGCCGAAGACCATTGCGCGAGGAATTCATTTGCGCTCAGAAAACTCATGTAAAAGCGAATTTTTCCGATTGAAGTACTAATAGAAGCTCTTCTGCAGGGTTGCCGAAAATCGCTCAAATTGCTTTCTCAAATTTTTTAGTTCCCTTGAATGCTTCACCTTATACATGTGTAATAAACTCAATAGAAATCCATTTGTTGCTTAATTGAAATTTGGATTAGACTCTTGCATTTAGGGCACGTGTCTATTTCAATTCATTTTAATTTCTGTTGAAGAGTGCTGGAGAAAAGGTATGTATGCATTCATATAGAATAGGACCAACATTTTAGAGTGATTTATCGCTTTGAGTGTTATCTTGTTGTGAATAAACATTACACTTGCACAATTGACATCAAGGGCAAAAACCCAAATAAACAAGATAAGGTAGAGATTTCATCACCCTTTCTTAGCTCAAAAACCATCTCCAAGTACACTCACACAACCCAAGCCTTAACTAAAAATTGATAGATGTTGGCCTTAGGGACATCTTGGACTTATTAAGAGATTAACCGAGGGTTAAAATTGCAAGAACTATACCCTGCAAAATCGGTGTCTAAGGAAAGTGGATTGAGAGGTAAAGCCTCAAAAGCTCCATGGTTTGGCGTAATTAATGCCTGTGGCTCACGGCAGGATACCTCCCACCGAGTTTTACCCTTTCCTGGCCGATTGCTTGTAGTCGAGTTCCTGCAACAAGCTCCCCCGGAGAATCGACCAGTTAGGAGTCGTCTAGGTCCAGGTACCTTAGACTAAGGCTTGGTGGTTGTTTTTCTTTCTTTTGTTTGTTTTTTTATTCTTTTTGATTGTTTGTTGTCTATACGTTGTTTGTGGTGTGCTGCATGCAAGAGTGGGTGAGAGATCCTGTAACTTCCAGATTAACCAGAAACACTTCTCTACCCTTGCATCCAGAATCGGTGATTGCGTCACTTCAGGACAGGTTTTACCCGATCAGAACCTCATTGCCATCTTGTATAAATTTCCTAAGGCGAATGGAAATAACTTTGAATTAAAGCCTCAATTCATCAACACTCTTCCAAAATTTCATGGTTTAGAATCGGAGGACGCATACTTCTTTGTTAGGGAATTTAAAGAAATATGCCTCATGATGTGTATTCCCCAGCTAGGAGATGATGCCGTTAGGTTACGTTTCATTCCCTTTTCCTTAAAGGACCTAGCTAAGAAATGGTTGTACAGTTTGGCCATAAATTCAGTTACAACGTGGGATGATTTTGTCAAGGCCTTCTTGAAGAAATTCTACCCAATTCACAAAACTGCCCTCATCAGAAAGAATATCATGCAGTTTAGGTAAGAACCAAGTGAACCATTTTGGAGATACTTTGAGCGATTAAAAGATCTCCTAGCTCAGTGCCCTCATCACGTTGTGTAAAAATGGCGTCAGTGCCAGATTCTCTACGATGGTTTAGATTATCAAATGAAAACCATGTTAGAAACCATGTGTCCGGGAGGGTTCTTGCAAAAGGATGAGAATCAGGGTTAGGATTTGTTTGAGGATCTAGCTGAGAAAACCCTACAATGGGAGCCAGGCTCAGAAAAACTAACGAATTCACAATCTATAGTTTCAAAAGGAGGGCTCCTATCCTTAGAATCATCCATAGCTGCAGAAGCTAAAATTGCTACCCTGATGAGGAGAATAGAGGCTTCAGAAACAAAAGAGCCAGCCAATGTCAACCAAATCAACCCACCACCAATTCACAATCCTTGTTGTTCATACTGTCAGGCACCGAACCATATTTTTGAAGAGTTCCATGTTTTTCATACCCAGCAAGTGCCACCGAAATATATGAATACGGCCCACTCACGGCCGCCACACAACCCGTGCTCGCAGACGTACAACCCCGGTTGGAGAAATCACCCAAATTTCTTTTGGGCCCAGAATAATTCTCCCAGGCCAAACATTCCCAATAATTTTCACCATCATACTCATCCAACAAATTTTCCCAGTCAAGCTCCATCTTCCTCCTACCAAAGTTTACCAATTGAGAAGAAATTCAGTAAATTGGAGGAGAGCATTGAGACTTTTATGAAGTCCCAAACCGCCTTCATGCAAAATCAAGGACAAACATTGAGCAACCATTCACAGGCTATATCGAGATTGAAAATGCAGATGAGTCAATTAGCTAGCTCTCTAAGTGAAAGACCAATGGTACTTTACCTAGTCAGCCGCTAGTTAACCCTAAGAACTCCAATCAAGCATATGAAATTCAGGATCCGTCGATCAACCAGTGCAATGCTGTTCACACACTTCGATCTGGAAAGAAGGTGGACAATCAGGTCTACCAACAGAAAAATCCCACTCACAATGATCTTGCTCCTGCTTCCACCTCTGCTAGCTCCTCCCAATATGCTCCCAAAATGTCTGACGAGGACACAGCTGCTGAACAAGTCATAAGCCTGTAGCACCATTCCCTAATGGGCTTAGGAACAATAATAAGAACATGCACATGAAAAAAATACTTGAGATGTTTAACCAGGTCAAACTGAATGTGCCTCTTCTTGATGCTATCCAATAAGTCCCAGCCTATGCCAAATTTCTTAAGGATATGTGTACAAAGAAGAGAAAAACAAATGTGCCCAAGAAAGTGTTCTTGGCAACCAACATAAGCGAAATTCTATCTGGTCCTATTCTCTTGAAATATAAAGATCCTGGATGTCCCACAATTTCCTACACCATAGGACAAACAGAAATTAGCAGAGCACTACTTAACCTGGGAGCAAGTATCAACTTGCTACCTCTCTCAGTATACCAGCAACTTGGGTTGGACAAGGTAAGTCCAACTCTAGTCACCATTTAGTTAGCTGACCGATTTGTGAAAATTTCGAAGGAGAAATCACAGATGTCCTTATCTGGGTCGGGGATTTCATCTACCCCGTTGACTTCATTGTGCTAGAGACCCAACCTGTGTCAAATCCACTGTCTCAAACTCCAGTCATCTTAGGGCGCCCATTCCTTGCTACAGCTAATGCCATAATCAACTGCAGGAATGAGTCCATGCGATTGACCTTTGGAGATATGACGAAGAAAGTCAATGTCTTCAATCTTGGAAGACAACCCAAAGATATAAATGATCAAACTTTTGAGGTCAATTCCATTGAAAACTTGACAGTGAGCATGAGAAAAGCATGGAGATAGAAACAGTGGCAGAGTTTGATCTAGAGTCTGAGGATTTTAATCTAGACCAGATCGTAGCTTCGGCAGTGGACTGGGCGTCAAGCCCAAGTGTATCTCATCACAGGATTGAAAGTCCAGATGTTACCTCCAATGAAGCATCACCTTCCCTAGAGCTAAAAGCCTTACCTGAACACCTCAAGTATGCCTACCTGGGCGAAAAATAAACCCTGCCAGTCATCATAGCATCCACCTAACTGAGCAACAAGAGGACAGCTTAATGTCTATTCTGAAAAGACATAGGGAAGCCATTGGATGGATTATGAAGGATATCAAGGGGATAAGTCTAGCAATAGTTCAACATAGAATCTATTTAACCGATGAAGCGATTCCCAGGAGGGACCCACAACGCAAGCTTAACCAACTCATGCAAGAGGCAGTAAAAGCAAAACTTTTGAAACTATTAGACAATGGGATTTATTTATCCCATTTCTGATAGCCAATGGGTTAGCCCTGTTCATGCGGTCTCGAAGAAAGCTGGCTTTACGGTGGTTGAAAATAAGCAAAAAGATTTGGTACAAACAAGACTGCCTACCAAGGTTCGTGTTTGTATCGACTACAGAAAGTTGAATGCAGCCACCCATAATGACCACTTCCTGCTACCCTTCATCGGCCAAATGCTTGAACGCTTGGCTGGATATGAATACTATTGCTTCCTAGATGGGTACTCGGGATACAATCAAATCCCCATTGCTGCAGAAGACCAGGAGAAGACTATGTTCACCTACCCTTTCGGAACCTTCGCTTACCGACGCATGCCCTTTGGATTGTGCAACGCTCCCGCGACATTCCAACGGTGCATGCTTAGTTTGTTCTCCGACATGGTAGAACGTTTTCTTGAGATTTTCATGGATGACTTCTCCATCTACGGAGATTCATTTGATCAGTGTCTTCATCATCTCGAATTGGTTCTTCAAAGATGCAAGGAGAAGAATCTAACTCTGAACTGGGAGAAATGTCACTTCATGGTCAGATAGGGGATTGTCGTAGGCCATAGATTTCTAGGAGAGGAATTAAAGTGAACAAGGCAAAAGTAGAAGTGATTGCTAAGCTTCCACCACCCAGAAGCATCAAGGTTATTAGATCCTTTCTAGGGCATGTTGGGTTCTACTGACGGTTCATTAAGGACTTTAGCAAGATCGCTAGGCCTTTGACAAACCTATCGCAAAGGACGTGCCCATTGTTTTTAACGAAATATGCTTCAAATCATGGGAGAAGCTCAAGCAGGACCTTGTATCTGTGCCCATTATTTCTGCTCCTAATTGGGCACAACTGTTTGAAATCATGTGCGATGCCTCCGATTTTGCTATCGGCGCTGTTCTTGGACAGAGCATCGACAACATGCAGCACGTGATTTACTACTCAAGTAGGATCTTGAATGACGCCCAACAAAACTATACAACGATCGAGAAGGAGTTCTTGGCCGTTGTCTTTGTGTTAGAAAAGTTTTAGCCCTACTCGTTAGGCTCAAGACGGTGATTTTTTCGGATCACTCGACACTGAAATACCTTATGACCAAGAAGGAAGCCAAAACTCGATTGATTCGTGGATCCTTCTGCTTCAAGAATTTGACCTGGAAATCTGGGATAAATGTGGTATAGAAAATGTGGTTGCTGATCATTTGTCACGAATTCCAAACGCACCTATTATACAATCTCCAATCAACGAGGATTTCCCAGACGAGCACATCTTGGCCATTTTTAAGGAACCATGATATGCAGACTTAGTCAATTATCTGGCCACTGGACAAATACCCGCTGAGTGGACGAAGCAAGACCAGTGTCGTTTCTTTGCCCAAGTGTGGTACTTCTTCTGAGAAAAGCCGTACCTTTTTAAGTATTATCCAGACCAAATTATTCGACGATGCATACCGGAGGAAGAACAGAGGAGTGTGCTTAGCTTTTGCCATGAACTTGCATGTGATTGAGCTGGAACCTGCACAAAAATATAGTATTTCAGGACTTTAAATAGAGATGTGCAAGTGCTCAATTCTACCGCAATAGCTAGTGGCTATGCGGGTCGTGATCCACAAGGAGGGTTAGCGATAGAAGCGTTCAAGGTTTGTATTGAAATCTTTGTGAAGAAAAACGAAGGTTCTTCTTTGTTTTAAGAAATGAAAATGAAAAAGAGTTAGGTTAAAGTTAAGTGAGAAAGAAAGCGGTAGATGGAGAAGGTGGAGAAAAATGGAGAATGATTATTTACAAAGAAATGGAAAAGGAGTGATGAAAGAAGTGGGTGTTGGTGATTTAAACTAAAGAAATAAAAGAAAAGAAAGAAGATTAAAAAAATACTTACCTAGTTTGGTTGATGACTTACCTGAAACTCTTGCATGTTCTACCTTGCTTCGGAGGCGTTCAACGCATAAGCCATAGGATCGAGCTCAGTCCCCATTCGCATTACATCATCATGACGAACAAGCATGAAATGATACGGAGTCTTGAGGAGGAGAACATCACCATGAATTATCGTTGGCACTCACACAACATTGTTATACTGATGCTTCTTGATTCACTTGCATGCTCATCAAAACCAAAAGAGGTAAAGTAGAAAGAAGAAGAAGAAAACAAAGTAAAGACGAACATAAAAAAAAAAACCTTTTATTGCTTGCAGAAACGATGGAAGAAAGGAGGAGGGTACATCGGTGTCACTCTCAACATAAGCCTCTCTCTCTTACTTACATGAATCTCAATCTAACCTAAGCTTACATACAAATTAAAATTACATAAAAAGAAAACAAAAACCTATACTACAAAGAGTGAAAAACTGGACTAATTCCTATCTCTGCATGGTCGTCCCATTTTCAGTGAAAATCCTGCCCTTTTATAGGCAAAAACCCAGAGGGGAGAGGTGTGAGAAGATAGGGGGAGAAAACGCCCCCCCTAACTCCCTAACAAAGCTGCGGAAACACGGCTTTGGCCGCGTTTTCGCGGCCAGGGTGTGGCCAGGTGACCACACCCTGTTGGTGGAATTCCCTGGTTTTTCTGGCTTTATCTTCAGTTGGATTTCTCGTTTAAGTCCGGAATTTTGACGAAATGGCCTTTGATCCTTGGCTTCAACCGATCGATTTGTAGGGATTTGTTCTAACTGTTTTTCAGCCGATCTGAACCGATCTGATTCACTGAGTTCGAATTAATTCTGATTTAATTCAGAATTTGATGGGCTTTTGGGCTCATTTCTCTTCACTCTCCTTTAGGAATGGGCCTGCAAATAAATTAAACATTTAATTAGGAGAAAGCAGATTTTATTCTATAATAAGTGGGAGAATATGATAATAAATGTGCAATATTAGTGACCAATCAGCATGCGGAGGACATTTTGGTCCCTGTAAAACTGTAGAGAAGGTTCTACAAAGTGGATTTTACTGGCCCACTTTGTTCAAAGACTCATTCCACCTTTGCAAGTCATGTGCAAATTGTCAGAAGATTGAGAAAATTTCAAGAAGGGACATGATGCCCCTGAACCTGATTCTTAAGTTGAAATTTTTGATGTTTAGGGTATCGACTTCATGAGATCATTTTCAAATTCCTTCGGCAACCAGTTCATCTTGCTTGCTGTGGACTATGTCTCTAATGGGTAGAAGTTGTGCCTACAAAGACCAATGACAACAAGGTGATTGTCAAATTTTTCAAAGAAAACATCTTCTCCCGATTTGGCACCCCCAGAGCAATAATTAGTGATAATGGATCGCATTTCTGTAATAGAGTTTTTGAATCTCTAATGTGGAAATATTCCATCAATCACAAGTTATCCACTCCGTATCATCTCCAGACAAATGGGCAGGTCGAAGTCACCAATCGATAGATCAAGCTCATTTTGAAAAAGACTGTCGAACAAAACTGAAAGGACTGGTCGGTCAAGCTCAACGATGCATTGTGGACTTACTGCACTGCTTTTAAGACAGTCCTGGGGATGTCTCCTTACAGAATCATATTCAAAAAAACCTGTCATCTGCCAGTCGAGTTAGAACACCGTGCCCTATGGGCCATTAAGCAACTCAATTTTGATCTGACTAAGGCCGGTGAGGTTAGAAAACTGCAAATCTCAGAATTAGAGGAGATACATAATGAATCCTACGAGAACGCTCGGATCACCAAAAGCAGTACTAAACTTTTTCATGACCAGATCATAAACCGGAAAAACTTTGCCCCGGGAGATAAGGTTCTGCTGTACAACTTGAGGCTTCACATTTTCGTCGAGAAGCTGAAGACTCGTTGGTCTGGACTGTTGGAACTTGATTCTGATGATACATTTGTGAAGCCATTTCATTGGAGCTCTATCTTACAAGTTTATACAAGAGTTCTACATGCTCAAGACTTTCCAAGAATAATGGCTATGGATGTGTATTGTAATATTTATTATAATGTTAAAAGTCTTGAACACACACACACACACACATCATAAGCCCTTGTAGTTGACTTATACATTTGATTAGTCGACTTATAACAACTATAGTCGACTAACTTCTTATTATAGTCAACTTAGCCTTTGCCTAAGATGCATACCAACTTTCTGTTTTTTGATCTGTATACACTATTAGTCGACTTAGCAATATTTGTAGTCGACTAATATATGTCCTAGTCAACTTATACCTTCTACTGGTCGACTATATTCAGTTTCCAGAAATATGTCTTTTGTATCAGCCATTCCCTAGTCAACTTGCCCCCTTTATTAGTCGACTAATATAGGCAAAAATTGTTCTTCTAGTCAACTAACCCATAGACTCAAGTCGACTAATGGCAGTTTCTGACTGTTAGACAGTTTTTGATTTCTAGTATTTTATCCAATGTTTTAATATTCAAATTTATCCTGATAACTACCCTAACTGACCATAGATTTCAGTTATAAATAGAGATGTTGTCCTAGGCTAAAAACACCAATTCATATCAATAGTTTTCTGCCCAAAAACTCTGTTCAAAAATCTATTTTTCAGAAAACTGTTTTCACTTTCAATTCTTCACTCAAATTCTAATCCTTTAGTGAAGATTTCTGAGAGTCCACCTATAAGAGTCCTTGTTCACGATCACATACAGATTCAAGGCTTATAAGATTATTTGTAATCACTCAAAGAAAAAATTATACAAGAGCGTCTTCGGGTTGAAGAGAAGTTGTACAAGGTGTTGTGTCTTCTTGGTTGTAAGAAGAGTTGTATACATTTGGCAAAGAGGATTTGTCAAGTGGTATACAAGGTGTAGATTTTGGGTGTACAAAATCAAAGGTTAAAGGAAAATCTCAAGCGGGTGGCTTAGGGACTGGATGTAGGTCAAGAGGACCGAACCAGGATAAATCTCTTGTATTTGCATTTGCTTTCTTTTCTGAGATTTATTTCCTTTTTGTTCAAGTTTATATTTTAACGCTAATCATCCTTTGTTTTAGTATTTGTGTTGACTTATTTTAGATCCTACAATTGGTATCATTTCGAGACCAACAATTCATGTCAGAGCCTGGCCCGGCATACTCTATCAGAGCCCTGCATACCCAACAACAACCTACAAGGATGGCAACGGAGTTTCCTTCATCGCAATTCAGAGAAGGACATTCTACACAACGTCCACCACTATTTGATGGATCGAACTACAACTACTCGAAGTGTAGAATGAAGATTTACTTGCAATCGTTCAACTACGAACTATGGAATATAGTAGAAGCAGCGTACACCAAACCGACTACCAATTACAGCGCTTGGAGTGATGATCAAAAGAAGAATGCGAACCTTGATGCCAAAGCGATGAATGCATTATTCTATGCCTTAACTAAAGAAGAATTCAATCGTGTGTCAACAGCCACATCTGCAAATCAAATATGGCACACTCTACAGGTAACACATGAAGGCACAAATAAGGTTAAAGACTCTAAAATTTCTATTCTTATCCACAGGTTTGAATTATTCGAAATGAAGGAGAATGAAACCATCTCAGAAATGGTTACAAGGTTCACCGACATAACAAATTTCTTAGCATCTCTTGGAAAGGAATACACCCAAGTCGAAAAAGTTCGTAAGATCCTTCGTGTACTCACATCAGATTGGGAGAAGAAGACAACTGCAACTGAAGAAGCAAATGATCTCTCCACTATGTCATTAGAAAACCTTATTGGTAATTTAATGGCATATGAAGTACAACTAAAAGACAGAAAGAAGGACGAATAACAACCTTTCTCAAAGAAGAAAGAACTTGCCTTCCATGCATCCTCAGATACGGACAATTCAGATGATGATGAAGAGGAGATGGCAATGCTCTCAAGAAAATTCAGAAAGTTCTTGAAGCAAGATAAGTTTAAATGTTTTAATTGTAATAAAATAGATCATATGAAGAAGGATTGCCCATTGCTCAAAAACAAAGGTAAATTCAAGAGCAAAAAGTTTAAAAAGAAGAAAGACTATCAAGCATCATGGGAAAATAGTGATTTCTCTTCCTCTGACGAAGAAGAAGCCACTGAACATGCCAATATTTGTTTCATAGCTCAAGAAGAAGATGAGGTACAATATACTAAACTCTTAGATGCATTTCATGAATTATACAATGATCTTAAGAATGAAAAGATAAAGAATAAAGTTTTGTCAAAGGAAAATAAAAAACTTATCATAGACAATTCTTTTTATGTTTCTCAAATTTCTTCTATAAATTCTCAAAAAGATGATTTTGAACAAGTGATATCATCATTGAAAAAGGATAGTGAGAATTTTATAAAAGAAAATGTTATGCTTAAAAAGGAAACTTTGTCTTTAAATAAAAGAATTACTGTTTTAAATAAAGACATATCAAGTTTCAAAATAAAGTATGAAGAGATTTTGAAAAATGTAACTAAACTTAATCAAGAAAAAGAAAATTTAAATGATTTGTTATCATATCAAAAGATGTCACATAATCATTATGGTCTTGGATTCTTAAATCAAAGTGAAAAATCTATACATGTTTGTAAAAAGAATCATAATCCATATAATTCTTTTGTGAAAAGAAATACTGATATTATTTCAAAAAGAATTAGGAATAAGTTCATATGGATTCCTAAAAACTTAAGCATTGTTGATAAAAATACTTATATTGTATCATACATACATTCTATATGTAATTCATGCAATTATATGTATGCTAACAGATGAAAACCAAATTCAAATTGGGTTTGGATTCCTAAAGGTTAATGCTTTGATCTTCTAAATGATTGGTACCATTTTAATGTTTATCTTTCAGGTACCATATAAAAAGTTTAATAAGAAAAATTTTCAAACATTTATCATTTGTATGTATATGTTATGATATATTTTTTGCAGGGGGAGAACACATGTTTTTCTATATTTGTTATAACCTGTTCTTCGCAGGGGGAGAACATATAACATATTCTCTGCAGGGGGAGTTTTTCGTGCACACAAAGTGTCATCATCAAAAAGGGAGAGAATGTTATAACTTAATTCTGATGATACATTTGTGAAGCCATTTCATTGGAGCTCTATCTCACAAGTTTATACAAGAGTTCTACATGCTCAAGACTTCCCAAGAATAATGGCTATGGATGTGTATTATAATATTTATTAGAATGTTAAAAACCTTGAACACACACACACACATCATAAGCCCATATAGTCGACTTATACATTTGATTAGTCGACTTATAACAGTTATAGTCAACTAACTTTTTATTATAATCGACTTAGCCTTTGCCTAAAATGCATACCAACTTTCTGTTTTTTGATCTGTATGCACTATTAGTCGACTTAGTAATATTTGTAGTCGACTAATATATGTCCTAGTCGACTTATACCTTCTACTGGTCGACTATATTCAGTTTTCAGAAATATGTCTTTTGTATCAGCCATTCCCTAGTCGACTTGCCCCCTTTATTAGTCGACTAATATAGTCAAAAATTGTTCTTCTAGTCGACTAACCCATAGACTCAAGTCGGCTAATGGCAGTTTCTGACTGTTAGACAGTTTTTGATTTCTAGTATTTTATCCAATGTTTTAATATTCAAATTTATCCTGATAACTACCCTAACTGACCATAGATTTCAGTTATAAATAGGGATGTTGTCCTAGGCTAAAAACACCAATTCATATCAATAGTTTTCTGCCCAAAAACTCTGTTCAAAAATCTATTTTTCAGAAAACTGTTTTCACTTTCAATTCTTCACTCAAATTCTAATCCTTTAGTGAAGATTTCTGAGAGTCCACCTATAAGAGTCCTTGTTCACGATCACATACAGATTCAAGACTTATAGGATTATTTGTAATCACTCAAAGAGAAAAATTGTACAAGAGCGTCTTCGGGTTGAAGCGAAGTTGTACAAGGTATTGTGTCTTCTTGGTTGTAAGAAGAGTTGCATACATTTGGCAAAGGGGATTTGTCAAGTGGTATACAAGGTGTTGATTTTGAATGTACAAAATCAAAGGTTAAAGGAAAATCTCAAGCGGGTGGCTTGGAGACTGAATGTAGGTCAAGAGGACCGAACTAGGATAAATCTCTTGTGTTTGTGTTTGCTTTCTTTTCTGAGATTTATTTCCTTTTTGTGCAAGTTTATATTTTAACGTTAATCATCCTTTGTTTTAGTATTTGTGTTGACTTATTTTAGATCCTACAATTGGTATCATTTCGCGACCAACATGGACCATTCATTATGCGTACCGTCTTCCCACACGGTGCTGTGATTATTTTCGATCCAAAGAGTAATACAGAATTCAATATTAATGGGCAAAGACTGAAGCCATTTTTGACCACTGAGCCTGTGTCACAGGCTGAAATTGTGCTGAGTCTTTTCGATCTGTTATACACCTTACCATAGCCATCCACACACCACCCAAAAAAAACAAAAAAAACAAAAAAAACTTTAGGGGTTCTTTTTGTTTATATGCTTACCCCTTCTATATTTTTTGACATTTCTTTAACCTATTCGCACTTGGCCGGCCCGAGTCGACGGAGACGGTGACATCATTTCTTCTCCCTATTTATTGCATTTGCATTTGCATGACATTCATTGAGGACAATGCATTAGATAGGTGGGGGGGGTGCTAACACCTTTTTTTCTTTTTACTTAAAAAAAAATCTTTAGAATGAAAAAAAGAATTTTCATACTCTTTATAAAAATACCAAAAGGTTGTAGGAATTAAGGGAACCTTATTAAGGAATCTTTATTTTAGCCTAATTAAAAATGAAACATTAGTTTGACTAAGAGTTGGGAGGAACTAGGAAAATAACTCATATCTTTTATTTAGTCTTAGTAGAATATGCATGAACTACACACACATGCTTGGGATTTAGAGACAACTCTGAGAAAAAAAAGCTGGATAATTGTGCCTCAAGAAGTATGATTACTCACGCAAAAAAAAAGTATATATATATATATATATATACTATATATATAAGTAAATCTTGATTTCATGGCCTACTCTACTTGCATATTTGACCTGAGGGGAGTTTTTTCATACGTAGGTTGTCATCATCAAAAAGGGGGAGATTGTTGAAGCCTACAGATTGAAAGCTTTTGATGATGGATAACAAAGTGATACATATGCATTTGGAGCTCTATCTCAAGCTTATATACAGAGTTCTGGTTACTCAAACTCATTTGGAGAATTTGACTATTTATGTGTATTTTTTTAGAATTTTTGTTAAAAGTCTTGAACGCACACACAATAGTCATATAGTCTACTTGCCCCTAGGGTCGACTATCCTGTCACCTAGTCGACTTGATCCATATTACAGTCGACTAAGGCCTTCCACAAAAAAATATCCTGCTCTCTGTTTGATATCTGTTTAGCAATATTAGTTGACTACCTCTTGACCCAAGTCGACTAACCCATACTATAATCGACTAACAATGTTCTACTGGTCGACTAATTACAGTTTCCAGAAACTTATTATCTGTATCAGTCTTGATATAGTCGACTTGCCTCATATATTAGTCGACTAACAATGCAAAATTTGTTCTTCTAGTCGACTAACCTCCATACCCTAGTCGACTAATATTAGTTTCTGACTGTTAAACAGTTACTGCTTTCTGGTGTTTTATCCAACATTTTAATTTTCAAATTTGAATTGATAACTTCCCTAACTGACTATAGATTTTACCTATAAATAGGGATGTTGTCCTAGGATCAATTTACCAATTCAAAACACAAGTTTTCTGCCCAAAAATTCTGTTCAAAATTCTGTTTTTTCTGATAACTTGCTTCTACTTTCTGTTTCTTCACCAATTCGTACTCTATTGTGAAGAATTTTGAAAGTCCACCTATAAGAGACCTTGTCCACAATCACATACAGATTCAAGGCTTATAGGATTGATTGTATTCACTCAAAGAGAAGTTGTACAAGAGCGTCTTCTAGGTGTAAAAGAGAAGTTGTACAAGGTGTCGTCTTCTTGGTGTAAGAGGAGTTGTACACATTTGACAAAGGGTGTTTTGTCAAGTGGTGTACAGGTGTTGATTTTGGGTGTATCCAAATCAGGAAAAGAAAAATCTCAAGCGGATTGCTTGTGGACTGGACGTAGGTCACAAGGATCGAACCAGGATAAAATCTCTTATCTTTGCGTTTGCATTTTCTGAGTTTTTATTCTATGAATTTTACTTCCCTGCAAGTAGTTTTAATTTTAAAAGTTTATAAACACTATTCACCCCCCTCTAGTGTTTGTGTTGCTTGTTTATAGATCATATACTTAGTATCAGAGCAAGGATGGCAATGGAATTCCCTTCATCACAATTCAAAGAAGGACATTCTACACAACGTCCACCATTATTTGATGGATCGAACTACAACTACTGGAAGTGTAGAATAAAAATCTACTTGCAGTCCCTCAACTATGAACTATGGAATATAGTGGAAGCACCATACACCAAACCTACAACAAATTATGATGCTTGGAGTGAAGAACAAAAGAAATCTGTCAACCTTGATGCCAAAGCAATGAACGCGCTCTACTATGCCTTGAACAAAGAAGAATTCAATCGCGTATCAACGGCCAAATCTGCAAATCAAATATGACAGATCTTATGTGTAACACATGAAGGTACAAATAAGGTTAAAGAGTCTAAAATTTCTATTCTTATTCACAGGTTCGAACTCTTCAAAATGAAGGAGAACGAAACCATTGCAGAAATGGTTACAAGGTTCACCGACATTACAAATTCTTTAGTAGCCCTTGGAAAGGAATATACGCAAGTTGAAAAAGTCAGAAAGATCCTTTGTGCACTCACATCGGATTGGAAGAAGAAAACTACTATAATAGAAGAAGCGAATGATCTCTCAACAATGTCATTAGAAAACCTTATTGGTAATCTAATGGCATATGAAGTGCAACTCGAAGATAGAAAGAAGGATGAACAACAACTTCAATCCAAGAAGAAAGTATTTGCCTTCCATACATCTTCAGATATGGACAATTCAGATGACGATGAAGAGAAGATGGCGATGCTTTTAAGAAAATTCAAAAGGTTCTTAAGTTTAAAAAGTATAAAGATACTAATGATAATCCTATTTGTTTTAAGTGTAACAAACCAGGTCACATAAAGAAGGATTGCCCATTGATGAAATTAAAAGGAAATTTCAAGAATTTCAATAAGTTCAACAAGAAGAAGAAAGCCTTCTAAGCAACTTGGGATGATAGCGATTCATCTTCCTTTGACGAAGAAGAAGCCACTGAAACCGCCAATATCTGCTTCATGGCTCAAGAAGATGAGGTAGAAGATTATAATGAATTATTGAAAGCATTTAATGAACTTTATAATGATTTCAAAAATGAAAAGATGAAAATGAAGTTTTAACAAAGGAAAATAAAAGACTCAACAATAAAAATTCAATTTATGTTTCTCAAACATCTTCTTTAAATTCTCAAAAAGATGATTTTGAAAAAGTTATTTCATCTTTAAAAAAAGATAATGAGAATTTCTTAAAAGAGAATTCTACGCTTAAAAACGAAACTATTTCTTTAAATTCTAGAATTACTATTTTAGATAAAGAAATGAGTAATTTCAAAATTAAGTATGAAGAAATTTTGAAAAATGTGACAAAATTTAATAAAGGAAAAGAAAATTTAAATGATCTATTATCTTATCAAAAAATGTCAAATAATCATTTTGGTCTTAGATTTTCAAAAGATAAGATTTACAAACCTACACATGTTGGTCTTGGATTTTCAAAAACTAATTTTGTAAAATCTACACATTTTTATAATAATAATCCATATAATTCTTTTGTGAAAAGAAATACTAATACTATTTCAAAAAGAATTAGGAACAAATATATATGGATTCCTAAAAATCTAAATAATGTTGATAAAAATGCTTATATTGCATCTTTATACATGATGTGTGTAATTCTGTTAATTATGTTTATACTAACAAAAATTCCAATTGGATTTGGGTTCCTAAAGGCTAATCTTTTTCGGACCATATCATGATGGGTACCATACAAAATATTTTTATCTTATAGGTACCTTATAAAGAAAAGTGGATACTTGATAGTGGTTGTTCCAAACATATGACCGGACACATTCAACTACTGTCTTCCGTTCAAATAAAAAAAGGAGATACAGTAATATTTGGAGACAATAACAAAAGAAAGGTTATTGGTATCGGTATGGTTGGTAACATTTCGAAACCCCTTATTGAAAATGTTCTTTTGGTAAGAAGTTTAAAACACAATCTATTAAGTATTAGTCAGTTATGTGATAAGGGTTATAAAATTGTTTTTGAAAAGATGCATGTCTTATATATGATACTAACATGAAAGATATTTCGTTTAAAGGTTCTCGTAACAACAATATTTATGAGTTATCAATAACTTGTATATCATCAAATGATAACTTATGTTTGTTTGCTTCAAATAATGATTATTTTTTATGGCATAAAAGATTTGGTCATTTGAATATGAAAACAATTTCTAAGATTTCTAAATTTGATTTTGTTAAAGGTCTTCCAAAAATAGCTTCTAAAAAAGATTATTTTTGTGATTCCTATCAATTAGGAAAACAAGTTAAATCATCTTTTAAATTAAAGATTTAGTTTCTACTAATAGACCTTTAAAACTGTTGCATTTGGATTTATTTGGTCCTACTCGTGTTGCTTCTTTAAATAAAAGTAGGTATGTTTTTGTTATTGTTGATGATTATTCACGTTTTTCATGGGTAATTTTTCTAAAAAATAAAAATGATACTTTTAATGAGTTTTCAAGTTTTTGTAAAAGAATTCAAAATCAAAAGTCTCTAAACATAGTCACTATTCGAAGTGATCATGGAGGAGAATTTGAAAATGAATCTTTTGCAAATTTCTGTGATAAGTATGATATTACACATAACTTTGCATTTCCTAAAGCATCTCCTCAAAATGGTGTTGTGGAGAGAAAGAATAGGACTTTGCAAGAATGTGCTAGAACTATGCTTATAGATAGTCATTTACCAAAATATTTTTGGGCTGAAGCTGTTGCTACTGCATGTTATATTTTAAATCGTGTGCTTATTCGACCTATTTTAAACAAAACATCTTATGAATTATTTTATAATAGAATTCCAAAAGTTTCTTATTTCAAGATTTTTGGATATAAATGTTTTATCTTAAATACAAGATATGCTTTAGATAAATTTGATGCTAGATCCAATGAAGGTATTTTGTTGGATATTCTACTCAAAGTAAAGCATATAGAATTTTTAATAAGAAAACATTTACTATTGAAGAATCATTACATGTTAAATTTGAAGAATCTTTGACTAAGTCTATTTCTAATACTTCTTCACATGATGATGATGATATCATAGATATACCTATTGATAATACTATTATATCTTCTGATGATACTAACATTTCTAATATTGATGAGACTCCTACTGAGTTACCTAAAGCATATGTTGAAGTAAGGAATCATCCACATGATTTGGTTATTAGAGATATAAATCAAGGCGTTTAGATAAGATCCAAGTTGAACTACATGACACAAATTGCTTTCATATCACTCATTGAACCGAAGAATATCAAAGAAGCATGTCAGATGATTTTTGGACAATTGCAATGCAAGAAGAGTTGAATCAATTTGTCAGAAATGATGTTTGAGATCTTGTACAACGTCCTACTGATCATCCAGTCATCGGTACCAGATGGGTATTTAAGAACAAACTTGATGAATCAGGTCAAGTTATTAAAAACAAAGTAAGGTTAGTAGCACAAGGATACAATCAAGAAGAAGGTATTGATTTTGATGAAACTTATGCACCAGTAGGTAGACTTGAATCAATTCGTATTTTACTTGCTTTTGCTTGCTTTATGAATTTGAAACTTTATCAAATGGATGTTAAAGTGCCTTTTTAAATGGTTTTATTAAAGAAACTGTTTATGTTGAACAACCTTCAGGTTTTGAACATGAAAAATTTTCAAACCATGTTTTTAAACTTAAGAAAGCTTTATATGGTTTAAAACAAGCACCCCGTGCTTGGTATGATAGATTAAAAAGTTTTCTTTTAAATTCTGATTTTAAGATGGGAAGAGCAGATACAACTCTTTTTATTAAACATGTTAATAAAGATATCTTAATTATTCAAATATATGTTGATGATATTTTATTTGGATCTACTAACGATAATCTTTGTCAAGAATTTTCTAAGACTATGCAGAGTTAATTCGAGATGTGCCACATGAGTGAACTTACTTACTTTCTCGGTCTGCAAATAAAGAAAATGAATGATGGAATCTTCATTTCCCAGTACAAGTATGCAAAGAAACTTTTGAAAAGATTTGGTATAGAAAATTCTGGTTGTAAAAACACTCCCATGAGTACTACTACATTCCTAGACAAAGATGAAAATGGTAAGAATGTTGATCAAAAACTATATCGAGGTATGATTGGTTCTTTACTATATATTACTTCAAGTAGACTTGATATTATGTTCAGTATTTACTTATGTGCTAGATATCAATCAAATCCTAAGGAATCACATCTTAAAGCAGTGAAAAGGATTCTTCGATATATTAATAACACAATCAACTATGGCTTATTTTATTCGAAATCAAGCACATTTGATTTACTATCATATAGTGATGCTGATTTTGCTAGATGTAAATCTGATCGGAAGAGTTCTAGTGGTACTTGTCACTTTTTGGGACATTCACTAGTATCATAGTTCAGTAATAAAACAAAATTCTGTATCATTATCAATAACCGAAGCAGAATATATCACTGCTGGTGTTGCATGTGCTCAGATTTTATGGATGAAACAAACCTTATTTGATTATGGCATGTCTATCACAAATTCACCTATTATGTGTGAAAATACCAGTGCTATTAACTTATCTAAAAATCCAATTCATCATTCACGTACTAAACATATTGATATTAGACATCATTTTTTACGTGATCATGCTTTAAAAGGTGATATTTCACTAAATTTTATATCAACTGATAATCAAATTGCAGATATTTTTACAAAACCGCTTAAAGAAGATAGTTTTATGAGATTTCGAAGAGATTTGGGTATTTGCAATATTTTTGATCTTTAAATATTTTTTTCAGAATTATTATAAGCCATTTTTTTCTTTTTAGTCGACTTATCAAAATCTATTAATCGACTTGATAAGTTACTAGTCGACTTAACAGTGTACCAGTCAACTAATTTCATCAAACAGAAACATGTGTTTTTTGAGTTATTAAAAGTTAGTCGACTATATCGACCAACTAGTCAACTAAATAGTGGATTAGTCGACTAGTCAAAAACACAAGTCGACTAACCCTGTCAACATCTGTGTTCTGTTATTGGTTTTTGACTTTTGAAATTTGACCCATTTCACACGTTTTGGATCCGATCTCTACCTACTTTCAATCCTAACCATTGATATTAGTTTTACTTCTTTTTTCACCCTTCACCCTCATAAAACCCCAGTTTTTTCACCCGGTTCCTCTCTCCAGCCGCTAGAAGCAGTCGACTACAGCATCCACCTGCAACAGTGAACCCATTCCCTCTTTCTTCAAATTTCTTGATAAATTCGTTCCAATCTCTGTCATATACTCTCCATTCCTGCTTTTTTACCTTTAATTTCAGTTCTAATCATGTCTAGGTCTAAGAAATCTAAATTTACACCATCTTCTTCCTCATCTCAAACTAATTTTAGGGTTTTTCTTAAAAATTCTGCCCTAGAAGATGATTTCTTAAGAAATTCTTCATTAGAAATCTTACCTGGTAGATTTGTTAAGTATGAAGACTTTAATGACTATGATATTTTCCCTTACCTTCAAAATTGTGGTCTTTATACTATGTTTTCTACTGAATCAAGACAAGGATATTATCCCTCCTTAATCCACCTGTTTTATACAAACTTAACCTATGAAGACAATGAAGATGATGTTCATATCTATTCTATAGTTAAAGGTGTGAATATCAAGTTATCCCCAAAATTCTTAGGTCGTACTTTTTCAATTCCTTATCACGGCCTATCTATTAATGACATTGCTATGGATGATGCTAAGGTGTTATCAAATATGTTTTTTCTAGGTCAAGGACTCCCAATGTCTAACAATAAATTGAAACTTATTCCTCGACTAATTGGTCGCATCCTTGCCTATAACATTTGCCCAAAAACTGGGAGTTATAACTATTATTCCCGTGATTTAGCTATGTGTGTCTATGCCATCATGGCTGGACTAGAGGTCAACTGGGCTAAGATAATCTTTGATACTCTTGTTAAGGATCAAACATCCTTTTTAACATATGGAGCCTTTTTATCTCATGTATTTCAGAAATTTCACATAGATCTTACTTTCGAAACGAGTGTTGTTAAAGTTTTTGAGCCTTTTGATCGTGCCGTATTTCATCGTATGAAACTTCATGATTTTTCTCACCCTCCACCATACCCTCAACATCCACCCTCTCCTCCTCCACAAAGTTCAACTCAAGCTCCTTCCTCCTCCACTCAACCTCCTCCACAAAGTTTAACTCAAGCTCCTTCCTCCTCCACTTAACCTCCTCCACAAAGTTCAACTCAAGAACCTCCTTCATATCTTGATGCTTTTTACAACTCTATTTCTGTTGAAATAGTGACTCTACAAAACCGTCAACAATCTATGATGGACTCTTATGATGCATTGCTCTCAAATCAATCTTTACTGATGGACCGTTTTATGAGTATGCAATTGAAGATGGAGTCGTTTGAAATAACTCAAAAGAAAATTCTGGATCTCCTCAAGACCCGTTTTCCACCACCACCTCCTCCAGGATCCGACATGTGAGGCATATGGCGTTGGCTTTGCTTTTTATGTTTTTGGAGTTTCTTGCATTTTCTTTTTGTATTTTCTTTTTGTTATGACTCTTTTAGTTTTCTATTGTACTACTTAACCTTTTCTATTTTGCTATGAAAACGCTGGTTGTTCATGTGTCTCTTCATGATCTATGCTATTTCTCTTTTTGTTAATGCCAAAGGGGGAGAAAGTTAGAATGTTTGATATATGCTGATATGTGTGTTGTGTTATGCTTCAAGATATATGATATATGGATAGTGTGTTGTGATATGCTTCAAGATATATGATAATGTGTGTTGTGATATGCTTCAAGATATATGATATATGGATAGTGTGTTGTGATATGCTTCGAGATATATGATAATGTGTGTTGTGATATGCTTCGAGATATATGATATATGGATAGTGTGTTGTGATATGCTTCAAGATATATGATATACGGATATATGTTGCAAAATATTTTATGACTAATGTAGGGGAGAACAAGAACACTTGTTATATATGTAACCTGTTCACTGCAGGGGGAGTCTCTCTGCAGGGGGAGTTTTTTCATACACAGGTTGTGATCATCAAAAGGGGATGTTGAAGCCTACAGATTGAAAGCTTTTGATGATGGATAACAAAGTGATACAGATGCATTTGGAGCTCTATCTCAAGCTTATATATAGAATTCTGATTGCTCAAACTCATTTGGAGAATTTGACTATTTATGTATATTTTTTTAGAATTTTTGTTAAAAGCCTTGAACGCACACACAATAGTCATATAGTCGACTTGACCCCTAGTATAGTCGATTATCCTATAACCTAGTCGACTTGATCCATATTACAGTCGACTAAGGCCTTCCACAAAAAAATATCCTACTCTCTGCTTGATATCTGTTTAGAAGTATTAGTCGACTACCTCTTAACCCTAGTCGACTAACCCATACTATAGTCGATTAACAATGTTCTACTGATCGACTAATTACAGTTTCCAAAAACTTGTTATCCGTATCAGTCTTGATATAGTCGACTTGCCTCATTCATTAGTCGAATAACAATGGCAAAATTTGTTCTTCTAGCCGACTAACCTCCATACCCTAGTCGGCTAATGTCAGTTTCTGACTGTTAAACAATTACTGCTTTCTGGTGTTTTATCCAACGTTTTAAATTTTAAATTTGAATTGATAACATTCCTAACTGACTATAGATTTCATCTATAAATAGGGATGTTGTCCTAGGATCAATTCACCAATTCAAAACACAAGTTTTCTGCCCAAAAATTTTGTTCAAATTCTTTTTTTTTTAAAATTTGCTTCTACTTTCTATTTCTTCACCAATTCCTACTCTATTGTGAAGAATTCTGAAAGTCCACCTATAAGAGACCTTGTCCACAATCACATACAGATTCAAGGCTTATAGGATTGATTGTATTCACTCAAAGAGAAGTTATACAAGAGCGTCTTCTTGGTATAGAAGAGAAGTTGTACAAGGTGTCGTCTTCTTGGTGTAAGAGGAGTTGTACACATTTGACAAAGGGTGTTTTGTCAAGTGGTGTACAGGTGTTAGTTTTGGGTGTATTCAAATCAGGAAAAGAAAAATCTCAAGCGGATTGCTTAGGGACTGGACGTAGGTCACAAGGACCGAACCAGGATAAAATCTCTTGTCTTTGTGTTTGCATTTTCTGAGTTTTTATTCTGTGAATTTTACTTCCCTGCAAGTAGTTTTAATTTTAAAAGTTTATAAACACTATTCACCCCTCCTCTAGTGTTTGTGTTGCTTGTTATAGATCCTACAGTGATGTCCAGAGAGAGGAAGGTGATGTCCATAGAGAGAAGGTATACTCTTATAATTTAGGTGTAGATTCAAGGGGAAGGTAAATACTCTTGTGGGATCAATGGTAAGGTTAGAGCTACATTGTACCAAGTTTATTAATAATACTCTCTCAAGTTCTCTCCCCGTAGATGTAGGCCAAGTTTGGGCCTAATCATGTTAAATTATGTGTTCTTCTTTTTGTATCTTTTAATATTCATCTTGAGTGCTCAAGATAATTGACCTCATGGTATACATGAGGTCGTCGGTGGGGATCTTTGTATCTCCCAACAATTAATATCATAGTGAGTATGGTATCTTGGGTTATGCACACAACAATTGGTATCAGAGCTGATAGTGTTCGTCCAGGTTAGAGTGCTCGAGATGAAGAAGAAGATGTCAAGTCAGCAGAGTTCGATGGAGGCATCAAGATGAAGGCAACAAAGAAAGTTTAAATTTGTTCTAAGGTAAAGATCAATGACTTTCAGAGTACAATGATCAAGGTGTAGTTGTCAAGATTCAATGATGCTCAGATCTGAACACGCTAGAGACAATCATCACCAATGGCGGACGACAAGACGAGCTCGACGAACTCACTGAGGCATCGTACAAGGCATCCTATAAAAGACTTCAGGTGGATTTGCTATTGGTATAGACTGCAAACTGTGGCAGCAAGTCAAAAGAAAAACAACAGAGGGTTGATAAAGACGATCAATGGACAAGATTGATTGGAAGGTGGATCGTGCAATCATAACCGGATTCAGATGATTAAGGTGTCGAACCCTATATTTTCCAGTGTTTTGGATGCAATGGTGGGTGTAGATCGAGAAGATTCCAATGTTTGGTGCAAACTCTGTATAGTTCGATAAAGAAATCGATGGAGATCACGGTCAAAGTTACGACGGGCTAGTCATGACACAGTGAGATTATTGTAGCATTGGTGGATCTATTAGGTTTAAAGATCATCAATAGCAGGGTAATATATTTGAAAAATATCAATACAGTGGTGGATGCTAATCCCGATTAATGGAAGGAAGACCATGACAGTATGTGGCGATAAGCCTCGGTAAGACCATGATAGTTATGTAAAGATGATAAGTTTCAAGATTAAAATATCGATGGAATATGGACCAACACCAAGTGATCGGTGAAAGACTATGACACGACAAGCTCTTGATAATGTTTGTGTAAAGTTGGTAAGAATACGATAGAATTAAAGGCAAACTACCTCAAGAACGGCAGGAGCCCCATGCCGGGAAGGCATCACCAAGCTAATATTTCCTGGTGGTGACGGTAATGCAATGCAACCTAAAGGAAAGAAACTCAAGTCAAGGTGGAGTTTTAATGAAAAGCTTAAAGGGAGCTCATTTCGAGGTGGAGCCTCATGGAAAACTGCAATGAGCCTAAGTGTTACAAGATGACTAAAAAAGAGTGCATTCGGGGAAGGTCAGAGATGGCTCAAGGCATGTCGGTAAATAAGTCAAAGGCCCCGTTGAGCAGGGCAAGAGATAAAGGCTTCACAGTACGGCTACAACCAAAGAAAGAATCAATGTAGTTATTCAAAATCTCAAGGTGTTTTGCTAAAGGCTTGAAACAAGTCAATGTGGAGATTATTAGGATTTTAGCTTATTTCCAAAAGGAGATGATGGTCCAAGAAGATCCAACCCAATTGGAGAAGATGATGGCTTGAAGCAGATTAAGGTGGAGCAGATTAGTCGACTATATAGTCAACTAATGCTCAATTTCTTCCATTAGTTAACTAATAGAACTTATTAGTCGACTACTGTATAATGCTTCCTCTCTGTATAATATCTAGTCGACTAGATATTATACAGAGAGGAAGCATTATACAGTAGTCGAATAATAAGTTCTATTAGTTAACTAACAGAAGAGATTAGTCAACTAATCTGCATGACAAGTCGACTATCAAGGCATTCTGAAGCATGACCAGTTTGATTTTCAGGCGTGTGCTGTTTTGTTTTCTAAAAGAGTACAAATAAGATTCAGATTCTACTTAATGAAAGTTTATTTCTAAAGTTTGAGGAGTCTAGAATTTTTCTAGATCAAAGAGATCAACTCCAAATAGGATTGATCAAGGTTCTTCAAGCATGAACGACCAAGATCATCTCATAGTCTAAATAAGAGTTGTATTGTAAAATCCTATAAATAAAGGTTATAACCCAGTAGATTGTTTGGAGGAGAAGAAAGTTGTGGTGAACATTAATGTCAGGCCTTAAAGAAACCAAGTTAAAGAGAAAGGAAGGTGACGGTGCATAAAGAGAAGGTATACACTTGAAATGTAGGTGCAGATTTAAAGAGAAGGTGAATACTCTGTAGGATCAAGGGAAAGATTTGATCTATAATGTACCAAGTTTATTAATGATACCCTCTCAAGTTTTTTCCTGTGAATGTGGCCAAGTTTAAGCCGAACCATATTAAATTATGTGTTCTTCTTCTTGTATCTTTTATTCATCTTGTGCGTTCGAGGTAATTGATCTCATGGCATATTTTAGGTCATCAATGGGATCTTCGTATCTCCCAACAATTAATATCATAATAAGTATAGTATCCCGGGTTATACACCCAATAATTGGTATCAGAGCTGATGATGTTCATCCAACGTTCGAGTGCTCAAGATGAAGAAGAAAATGTCGGTCAATGGTATTCGGCCGAGGCATTAAGATGAAGAAGACAACAAAGAAAGTTCAGATTTGTTCTAAAGTAAAAATCGATGACTTTTGGAGTATATTGATCAAGGTGGAGTCATCAAGGCTCAATGATGATCAGATCTGAGCACAGTAGATACAATGACGATGATTGGATCATCGCCAATGGCGGACGACAAGACAAGCTCGATGAGCTCATGGAGGCATCGCACGAGGCATCCTATGAAGGACTTTAAGTGGATTTGCTATTGGAATGGATAGCAAACTGCGGCAACAAATCAAAAGAAAACAGAGGAAAAACAGAGGAGGGTTGATAAAGACGATCAATGGACGAGATTGATCGGAAGGTGGATCATGCAATCGTAGTTGAATTCAAACTCTCAAGGTGTTAAACCCTATGTATTTCAGCATTCCAGATGCAATCGTGTGTGTAGATCGAGAAGAATCCAATGTTTTGTGTAATTTCTGTACAGTTCGGTAAAAGAATTGACGGAGATCACGATCAAAATTACGACAAGCTAGTCATGACATGGTGAGATTATTGTAGGCATTAGTGGATCTATCAGGTTTGAGGATCATCAATAGCAGGATAATTGATCTGGCAAATATCAACGCAGTAGTGGATGATAGTCCTAACTGATAGAAGGAAGACCATGGCAATGTGTGACGGGAAGGCTCGGTAACACCATGGCAGTTATGTGAATACGATAAGTTTCAAAGTTAAAACATCAATGGAAGGTAGACTATCACCAAGTGATCGATGGAAGACCATGGCAGGACAAGACCTTGACAATGTTGTGTAAAGTTAGTAAGACCATGGTAGAATTAGAGACGAATTGGCTCAAGACCGTCAGGGGCCCATGCCGGGAAGGCGTCACCAAACGGGTATTTGCTGCTGGTGGTGGTAATACAATGCAAGCTAAAAGAAAGGAACACAAGTCAAGATGGAGTTTCAACGAAAAACTTGAAGGGAGCTCATTTCGAGGTGGAGCTTCACGGAAAATTGCAACGAGTCTAAGTGCTGCAGAATGACTAAAAAAAAGGTGCATTTGGGAAAGTCCCGAGATGGCCCAAGGCATGGGGTAAACAGCCAAAGGCCTTAGGGAGACGGGGCAAGAGATAAAGTCTTCATGGTACAGTTATAACCAAGAAAAAAAATCAAGGTAGTAATCTAAAATATTAAGGTGTTTTGCTAAAGGCTTAAAAAGCAAGTTATGGTGGAGATTGTTAGGATTTTGCCTTGTTTTCAAAAGGAGATGATGTCCAAGAAGATCCAACTCTATTGGAGAAGACGATGGCTTGAATGAGAAGAAATAGATCAAGGTGGAGCAGATTAAATTGACTATATAGTCGACTAATGCTCAGACTAATCAACTATATAGTCGACTAGACATGATATAGAGAGGAACCATTATATAATAGTCAACTAATAACTTTTATTAGTCGACTAATGAAGAGACTAGTCAACTAGTTTGCGACTAATGAAAGAGATTAGTCAACTAGTTTGCATGACAAGTTTACTATCAAGGCGTTCTGAAGCATGAACAGTTTCTTTTTCAGGCGCATGCAGTTTTTTTCTGGAGGAGTACGAATAGGATTCAGATTCTATTCAATGAAGGTTTGTTTTTAAAGTTTGAAGGGTCTAAAATTCTTCTAGATCAAGGAGATCAACTCTTAATAGAATTGATCAAGATTCTTCAAGCATGTAACGACCATGATCATCTCATATCCTAAATAGGAGTTGTATTATAAAATCCTATAAATAAAAATTGTAACCCAGTGATTGTTTGGAGGAGAAGAAAGTTATGGTGAACAATAATGTAAGGTCATAAAGAAGCCAAGTTAAAGAGAAAAGAAGATAACGGTGGATAAAGAGAAGGTATACTCTTATAATTTAGGTGTAGATTCAAGGAGAAGATGAATATTCTTGTGGGATCAAGGAAAATGTTAGATCTCTTTTGAACCAAGTTTATTAATAACTGTTGGCTCAAAGGCCTATCACTCTAACTTTGATGATGATTAACTTATGTAGTTATAGTACTAATAATCTGTGTTTATTAAGTTTCTGATATTCAATCAAGATTTTAGTCAGTGTTTAGCTTCTTCAAGCTAACACGTATCGATTCAAAAGCTCAAGCATAAAGAGCATATCAAGAACTCAAGAAGGAGTCTAACTTAAAGGAATCAAGTTTGGATTAAATCTACTTGGAGAAGAAGATTTATAAGAAGACTTTTGTCCAGAGTTTGTAAGTGTTAAGATGATTTGTATAAAATAGATTAATTTTGCTTGCTCAAGCTTATACACTTACACACACAAAAATTTGATGTTGAAAAAATAAGAGTTTTGATTTTCAATTTAACTTATTTTTGGTTTCATGAATAGATTCATCAATAACAAGTTTACATTGATTTATATATGTATCGGATTTCATTTATACACATTGGTGCTTCTATTTTATTTAAGAAACTTACTTTGATGAGTTGATTTCCAGAGTATAAGTTTCATTTTTACAAAAAGTTATTTTATGAAATATATTGTCAAAAATAAGTTAAAATTATTTTATATGTGTATTAGATTCTATCCATATACATTGGACTTCAATTAAGTTTCAATAGCTTGTTTTTGTATTTATACAAGTTTTTGGAAAAACTAATTTTATTTAAAAGTTTAGTTTTAAAAAAATGCGGTTTTGTTTTAAAATTGAAATTCTTTATCTCGAAAACAAGTTCACATGCTTGTAATATGTGTTAATTTTTTATCACATATATTTATAATTTAATATATTTATATAAACTTATTTTTGTAGAATTTCTTGAGATTTATTAAGATTTAATTTGGTTTAAAAAGAATATTTAAAAAATACAAAAATATGATTTTTAGGCTGAGCCGGTCGACCAAATGTGCACATGTCTAAGTACTGCGCATGTCGGTCGACAAACAATCGACCACAGAAAGACTCTGTGCTCTCTATTTTGTTTCGGTCGACTGGTAGAGAGCAATGCTCTCTAATTGTTGGGTATGGTCGACTGCCCAGTCGACCGGAAACCCAAACAATCATTTTTTTACCATTGATGGTCGATCGTTCGGTCGACCGATATGCTGTTTCAGCCTGGTTTTGACCCCAGCTCTATTTTTCTTGGCCTTATAAATAGTGGTTTAAACTTGAGATTTACATAAGATTTTACAAGTGTTTTACACCCGGTTTTTCAAGTGCTCTCTTGCCTATTTTCAAAAGAGTTTTCAACAAGTTTTTCAGCTTCAAATTCATATCTTTTCAAGTGCATCAAAGTTGTAGAAAATAAAAAAACAAGTTTTTGGTAAACACAAGTTTTGCTCTTCAAGTTTCTAAATCTTCATAAAAAAATTTCCAATTGTTTTCTAAAGAGCTTCATTTTCAAAATCTTTATTTTCTCATAAGCTTGAGCTAACATTGCAAAATCTATCTTTTAAGATTTTGTATTGTGAGATTCTTATTGTGATTTTTGTGGTCACCAAAAATTTTAACCTCCAATTTGCGTTGTGCCCTCATCTTGTGTAGAGGAGTATTGGCTTTGTGTCATCCTTCTTGTGTAGAGGTGATTTGCTTTGTGAATTGTCTTTTTGTCTCCTCTTGTGTAGAGAATTGGAATTTATATCCTTTGTGGAGATAGTGAAAATCCTTCACGCGGTGAAGGCGGGGATGTAAAGCAAATGACTCAAACATCGAAACATATCCTCGTGCTTGCGTTTGCCTATCTCTCAACTCAACTCTACTCTTGTTTATATCTTGCATTGATATTATTCCTCATCTATATATACTTGATATTGTGCCTACATTCTTTTTGATCCAAGAGAGCTATTGAAGCGCCGCAACTCTTATAAAAGAGGAATCTTGAGGAGAAGTTTTAGAGCCCTTTACGGAAATTCGACTTCACTCTTTAGAATTCATTTGTTTGTTGGTTTTTATTAGCCATAGTTTTTATAATTTCGCATTTGATTAGTACTTCACCTATTCATCTCCCTCTAGGTGAACTTTCAATAATACTCTCTCAAGTTCTCTTCCCGTGAACGTAGGTTAAGTTTGGGCGAGCCACGTTAAATTGTGTTTTCTTCTTCTTATATCTTTTAATATTCATCTTGTGTGCTCGAAGTAATCAATCTCATGACATGTTTGAAGTCGTCGGTGGGAATCTCCGTAACTCTCAACAATTGATATCATAGTAAGTATGATATTTCGGGTTATGCACGCAACAATAAATTGTCAATTCAATTAGTATCTTCCGGTATCTGTATTTGCCTAAAGATTTCACTTAATTATAATTAGTTTTAGTCAGCATTTTACAGAATTCTGCATGAGTAAGAAAAAGGAACTCCTGAATCATGCAAAGCAAGAGGATCTATTTATATAAACCTTGCATACTGACATTTTCCTTTTTTATTTATTTTTAATTGATGCACGGGTTCAAATTTATGATATGGATGGCGACCAGATCAAGTTGGATTTTTGATATGGATTGTAAAAGAAAAAAAAAAAACAAGCAAATTGCAGCAAAATATTGAAGCCAAATACAGTGATAATAGATGGCTATATGTACACAAATGTTCTATCTTCAAGAAAATACGATGAAACCATACATTTTGTTCAAAGTGACTTGTCTACCAAAGCAAAATTCATCATGAGTGCGTTCACATATACAAATATTGGAATCACAGAATAATGTTTTCTCAAACTATATGGAGCAAGTGTTCAAAATTCAAATACAGTGATTAATCTTCATGACATATTTGTTTCAAATTATTTTGGGTCACATGGAAAAAGATATGTACCAAAAATAAGAATCCACTTTTCAAACAGTGGAAAAGATTTTCTCACTAGAAGATGAACACCAAAAATAATTAAAAAAAATAAATTTTTGATAGTGGATAAAACCAATGTACATAAATAATAACTACTTGACGTGCTTTTTGGAATGCCTTTGCTTTGGGGAGGTGGGCCATTTATAGAGAAATTCTCGTGAATGATAGTTTAATGAGGAAGAGGGAAGGGCAACAATTATCATGACTTTAAAGGAGAAGATGAAAGGGATTTTGTATTTGGTGGCATGATGAAATGGTGGTATAAATGTGGAGAAGGTGCAAGTGAAATGAAGATAGAGTTAATGGCTGTTTGGTTGACGGTGGAAGTGAGGAAGTAAGGAAGTGAGGAATTGGTAATAGTTCCTTTGGAATTTGGGAATTGGTTAGTAAGTTTTCCGGTGTTTGGATGTTATTAGGAAGTGTGATTTGAAAAATGTTATGTCTTTTCTGGTGTTTGGATGATAATGTGAAAGTGAAAGTGGAAAAGTTGACTACAAAGTTGACCGCAAAATAATATTAAAATAAAAACTAATTAAGAAAAATAAAAAATAGACTATAATTAGAATGCAAGTGAGATTTACATGATCAAAAAATTAACTGTTTGTGCTACAAGTTATTATAAATGAGATTTACATGACCACAAAATTAACTGTAGCACTTTAGAAGCAAGGAAAAAGTTGTGTAAAAGAGGAAAGAGAGAAGGAAAAGGAGTTTTCTTATTTTCCTTTTTCGATGTTTGGATAGATAGGGAAGTATGCACTTATACTTCCTCATTTCCTTACTTCCGCCCACTTCCTTGCATCCAAACACCCAATGTAGTGGGTATGAATTTGAAAAGGCATAAGCTCCCCAAAACTCTCAAACTTCCTCTATTATATTAAAGGAAAAAATACATAAAGAAATTTTTTTCACAAAATTACTTTAATATTTTTAACACTCCTTAAAATGAGCTATTTGAAACGAGTCCAAGTTAAGCTTGAAAGACTCAAATGGACCTTTGGAAAGACATTTGGTGAAGATATTAGTGACATTATCTTTGTTATGCACCTTCATTGCACCAATAGAATCATCTAGCACATTCTCACAAATGAAGCTCAATTTCAATATGTTTGGTTCTATCGTGAGATACAAGATTTGTTGCAAGCTTAAGAGCACTTTGGTTGTCATCTTAAAAAATTATTGGTTTGTAAATTGGAAAATAAACTCTTGACGAATCGCCTCAATCAAAGACAATCTTTAGTGCCAAAAGAAGAGACCTTGTACTCCATCTCAGTGGCAGAAAGAGACATTAAATCTTGTTTCTTACTACACTAGGAAACGCCCGCCAAGCTTCAAGAGAAGACAAACCCAACATAGATCTATGATCATCCAAGTCTCCACCAAAATCAACATCGGTGAAACCATGCAACACAAATTTAGAAATTTAGTAAGCCCAAATCACATGTAGAATTGACATACTTCAAAATTAGGTTCACCACTTCGAGTTGTGACTTTCGAGGAGATTGCATACACCTGCTAACAACTCTAACAGCGAAAGCAATATCCGGCCTTGTGATAATCAAGTAAATGAGTCTTCCAACAAGTGTCAATAAGGTTGAGTATGTGGAAGAAGATTCCCTTATTCATGTCTAATCTTCATAGTAGCATCAAGTGAGGTGAAGCACCTCTTGTTTTATTTCAAGCCAAATCTTTCAGTAATCTTCTTTGCATAACCTACTTGAGAAACAAGAATGTCATCTTTCACATTCTCCACCTCCAAGATAAGAAAATGATGAAGTTCACTCAAATCTTTCATTTCAAATCGAAGGGAAACTTTCATCCGAAGCTTTACAACCTCTCTATCATCATTGCTGATGATTATCATATCATCCACATAGAGCAAAACAATTATACAAAGGCGCTTTTCTTTTTGACAAACAAACTAGCATCCGAATTAGAAGCCAAATGACCACAAAAGTGTAAGTATTCGGCAATCTTATCATACCAAGCTTGGGGCGCTTGCTTCAAACCATAAAGAGCTTTTTTTAGCTTGCATATATATTCGGATGAGAATTTGAAATGTAACCCAACGATTGCTCCATGTGGATGTTTTTTTCAATTTCACCCAAAAAAAATGCATTTTTGACATCGAGTTGCCAAAGCTTTTGACCATGACATGCCGCCAAAGAAATGACAACTCAAATCGAAGTCATCTTCGCCACTGTGCTGAAAGTTTCTACATAATCTTCAGTATAATTTTAAGAGAACGCCTAGCAACAAGACGATCTTTGTATCTCTCCACATGGTCATCAGCCTTTCTTTTCAACTTGTTTACCCACTTACATGAAACCAAATTTACACTTTGAGCTTTAGAACAAGATCCAAGTTTTATTTTTGAGAAGAGCTCTCAACTCTTCATCTATGGCATCCCCCATTGCCTAATACATTGGGCTTTATCAAGACAAGAAGTCTCACAATAATCCAATGAAAGGACAAGAAAGCAAAAAGTAATGCTGATCGAAATCTCATCTCTATGCTGAGTAGGCATGATAATTGTCCTTGTAGAGTTTCAAAGAGGTTAAACACTCTTCCTAATAGCAACATTCTCCTCTCCTTGCTATGCTTTATTTTCAAGAGAAGAAATTTTGCTCCCCCACTTTCACTTTGCCGCCCGCCCCCCCCCCCCCCCCCCCCCCCCCCCAAAATCAAAGAAGAAAAGACCTAGATAATGTAAGAACACTAGAAGATGTTGGCAAGGTAGTAATTACCGTTGGTGCATGTTCCACCTTGTCACCATTTGAATCGTCAATGACAACACCTTGAGGAATAAAAGTAACACAACCTTCCTTTTCTATCGAATAGATAGTATTGTCTGCCATGATGACAGCATCATCGCTATCCTAGCTTTCAGAAGAAGAAAACTTAGAAGAACCACCAATGAGATGATATTTGTACCCTGAATCGAAGACCCAATCATTTTCAAAATCAAAATTAATGCAAGTCATGACACTTACAATAATAATACCTGCCATAAAACACTTTCCCCAATCTTCCTCCTCGAAGTAACTTTCATTTTCGGCAACATTGCTCGACTTGAACTTCATGAGGCAATTTTTCTCTATTATGCTCACTTTTGTTGCATCGAAAATATCTTGGACCTTTTCGATTGCAATCACTTTCTGATGAAAAATCCTCACGTTTACCATCATGCTTCTTCTCTTTGCTTTTGTCAAAATATTCTTGTTGCCAGAAAAGCGAGCATCTCCCTCTCTCGCGGAGATAGAACTTCTCGCCATTTAATGAGCCAAAGACTCTTGAAATGAAAGAAGATTTTCGAACTCCGTCAAAGTTGGTTGTTGTTCCCATCCTTGAATAGATGTGACATATGGAATATAATGCACATTTAGTCCCAAAAAATAAACTGCTTCATTTGAGACTTTGAAATTGGCTCCTCGATATCTAACATAGATATTTCTGAATAAAGATTTTAATTTTCAGAAAATATTGAGAAATGGAGAGATCACCTTGCTCTGTATTAGCTAACTCATCTTCCAAGAATTGTAACTGAGCAACATTCTTCTTATTGAATAACCCATCAAAGATATTCCAAATATCAAAAGCTGACCCGCAACCTATAATATGCTCGAACAATTCATAAGAGATGGTCCTCTTCAAAATGAACTCCGCCTTCGCATTCGCCATATTTCAATTCTTCAAAGCCACCGCATTCTCTACGGTAGCCATCGAGCAACATGATTATTGTTGCCTGCAACAATCTCCCACAAGTTTTTACCAACGAGGAAAGACTCCTAGCATGACCTCCATATATCGTAGTTTGAATTGTTTAGCAATTCGATGCCGAGACCACCATGACCATGTAAATACATCTTCGGTGTATCGCTTTTCTTCACCAAGGAATCTTGTAAGACCACTACACCCATGTAGCTCTGATGCCATATGGAGAAACACAAGTACCAAATATAGAAAACTACATCTTGATTAGTAAAAAAGAATTTCTCACTAGTCCAACACTCATACCCTAATTAGAAGATGAGCATAAAAAATAATGAAGGTAAAGATAAATTTTCTGCAGTTGATAAAACCAAGGCACAGAGATAATAACTACTTGAGGTGCTTTTTGGGATGCCTTTGTCTTGAAGGAGGTGAGCTATTTATAGAAAAAAATTCTCATGAATGATTGTTTAATGAGGAAGAGGAAAGGATAACAATTATCATGGGTTTAAAGGAGAAGATGAATGAAATTTTGTATTTGGTGGCATGAAGAAATGGTGATATATATGTAGAGAAGGTGAAAGGCCAAAAATTAAATGGTGTCGTGGTAAAATGAAGAGGGATTTAATGGTTGTGGAGTGGGTATAAATTTGAAAAGACAAGCTCCAGTGAACCATCTAACTTCCTCTATTATATTAAAGAAAAAATAAAATACATAAGAAAAATTTTCCAAAAAATTCACTTTTATATTTTCAACAATCCAAAGCTCACCACAATGACAATAGATGTCTCTGAATACAACCATGATTCGATCCTCACGAAAATACTAAAAACTGTACATTATTGCATTAAAAATCTCACTTTTTCCCTTCTGCCAGATTCTTGTAAAGTCTTTCAATATCTGCCTGCAAGTACATGGAAGGTTCTTTAGTTAAACATCACAATATCGTGCAAGAAACATGAAAATATGCAACAGATTATATAATCACCTGATAGTATTTCAACATTTGGGCCCTTTTCTTCTTCATGGTAGGAGTCATCAGATCTCTTTCCATGTCAAAGGGTCGAGGATCTACAACAACCCCTTTGATGTGTTCGAAACCTCTTAGCTGTTTCGCGAAGCCAAGTGATAAATGAAGCAAATCACTTAAATTAGTGCCAAAATATTCAGATACATTCCTATGAAACATCCAGAGATTACAAAATGAATGGTTTGGATAATTCAAGACTATAAACCTATCAAAACCAGATTGTATATCAGCAAATGTAAATGCTCATTTAGAGGAAAAAACATGCAACTCAAATCAATGTTTAGATATATTAAGAAATGATTAAGTCAGGAAATAAGAGAGCATACCTTATTATTTTCAGCAATTGCATTCAGCTCTTGAAGAATATAGTATTTCAGTTCCTCCGCTGCGCAAACTTCAGTGAATGAACCCTTGTGACCATTAGATTCTGCCCACTTTTTAGTATTATCTTCATGTGGTGCCACCACTGCCACTAGCATAGATCTGTAGCTGTCCCCATATACCCAAATCTAAAGAGAAAACAAGAGAAATTATTAACAAACACAAAGCACATACATAATATGTGCACAAACACAAAAGACTTACATCTTCAATTATAGGAGCAAAACAATATACTTTCTCCAAATATTCAGCTGCTACATATTCTCCTTGAGAAAGTTTAAAAATGTTTTTCTTCCTGTCAATGATCTTTAGGATTCCTTCGGGGCTCATCTCCCCAATATCGCCTGAAACAATATAAGAAAATTAGACATTGGTTTATATTTTAAATTCCTTGTATGAAGTTAAAATTTCCTTTTTTGAGTTAAAGATATTAAAGTTCTACCTGTATGAAACCAACCATCTCTTATTGATTCTGCTGTTAACTCAGGATTCTTGTAGTATTCAGAAAAGAGAGTCTTCCCTCTCACACAGATTTCACCACGTGACGGTACTGCTAGTGGATCATAGCCCATTTCAGGGACTTCTTCTAGACGAATCTCACAGTATGTTGAGGCGACACCAACTGTTCCGAGCAAGGACATCTCATCGGGGAATCCAATTGAACTCAGGCCACATGTCTCAGTCAATCCTGAAACAAATAGAAAAATTGCTACTTAAATACAAGAAATAAACTTTGCACGTATAGCAATGATCATATGATAAAAACATATCTATTATGGAATACATATACCCATAACAATAGCATTAAGCTTGAGGCTGTGATAAATTCATTTGTTTCCATTTCTAACAACAGAAACTTCTGTAATGTTCTCCAAAAAAAAAAAAAAAAAAAAAATCTGTAATGACATCATAAAAAAGTTTAATATATGAATGTGGGTAATGAAGGAGAACCAATATGGTTATAAGAGCATTCAATGAATTTACACAGGAATTTGTTAAAAGTTATCTACTTCATTAAGCAAAATGCTGTACATACCATAGCCTTGAACGAAAAAGGCACAACTAGTCACTCTCAAGAATCCTCAATATCATTGCCCAATGGGGCGCCTCCTGATATTATCAGGCGAATTTGGCCTCCTAGACTTGCCTTGACCTAAATAGAGAATTAAAAGATGAAAAATATAATTTTTCCAAGAGAAAAAGAAGAAAGATTGTTGATTGTTCCCATCACTGAGTGATTAGCGTTCAAAGAGAAAGTTTCCAATAAAACAGATTCTGGGTAGAAGTAAAGCTTCGGCAAAACCTTCCGAAACGCCAACAAGTCTGCAAATGGTGAAGCTTCCTTATGTTTGTACCCTGATTGCATCCAGGATAATTTGCTGTAATACAATATGAATCGATATCATTACATTCAATCTTCCCTGATAATAATTATTTCTCAAAGACAAAGAAAGGGGGGAAAAAACTCTACCTGAGATATAATAATTAAATAGTATCAGATCAACTTACTGTTTGTACAGAAAATTAAAGATCATCCTTCTCAGTGGTCTTAGTTCTGAAACTGCCTTCACAATACCTGAAATCAAAAACTCATGAACTATAAGTCAATAGAACAAAGATAGCGTTGAAAAGATAAATAGATAGTGTTTACATGCCTTCATGCACTCTCTCAAAAACTCGAGGAACACCAGCAAAGAGTGTCGGCTTCAACTCCATGAGGTCATCCCTCAAAGCATTAAGGTCCTGATACAAAGTAGAAAATACCAACAACAATTGCAGTCAAAACTAATAAATGAAACAAAATATGGCTTGTGAAAGTTAAAATATAGCTGAAAAAAATGTCCTGTCAACCATTTTACCCCTTGATAATATCCAACAGAAGCTCCCTTGTGGAAAAAATATTCTTCGATCACGCGATCAAGAATGTGAGCAAGGGGAAGGAAAGAGAGATAAACATCATCGGTTGTCATCTAATAAAGAATATTTAAATGAATCAATATAGTTAATGAAGAAAACATCCATATCAAACATGGGCACACACAAGTAATATCTTTTTTTTCTTTTTACTGAAAAATACACAAAGAAACTTACCTTGTCTTCGAATTGTTCCATATACAAGTCAACACCTCGCACAAAAGTTGCAAGGTTTTCATGAGTCAAAACAACCCCTTGGGCTGTCCGCTGGTTCCACTTGTATACATTATTGTGCATATATCAAGGGATCGAGGGGGAAAAGGCTCTGAATTAAACTCTTTTCCCTAATAAACATTAACTCATTTGATTTAAAACCAAATCAGGAACAATATACATGGAAGCTACAAGGTTGCATATGCTATACATAGATATCGATATATCTGGCACCATAACTACTCATCTATTTCAGTGAATATGCTCTAATGTGTTTGCCAGAATTATGTGACTAGCATATTGATTTTCTTGGATGTAGTTTTTTCAGTAACAGCTCATATGCATAGTAATTAGGTTTAAGGAAACTGACCATTTGGAAGAACTCAATCCAGGTGAAGGCTTTCATGCCTAGGTTTGTAGCTGCATCAATTTGTTCCTTGGTCATCGAGGTGAATGATACCATAGCTGTGATTGCAGTGAAGAAAAATCAACCAAAAGTTTTAAAAAAATAAAACCACATGATATACTATTGTTTGACATAAAACTCACATTTGAGCCGCTGAGTTGACGTGCAGTTGGAGGACAGAATCTTAAAAAAAAAAAAAAAAGAAAATTAGTCAATCTTATAAACATATTGTGTCATATTTAAATCAAATTCATGAAACGCAATTGCTGAGACAAGTAAAATTAGGCACAATTTCTATTTTCATACTTGATTCACTTTTTTATCCTGGACAAACACAAAATCAATTTCTGCGTGTTCTATTATGTAATCCACAGCTCCAGGCCCTGCTCAATAATAAATAAAAAGATTAGATAAAATTAAGAAAGTTATCATAGCTACCGGTTTATTTAACAGAAAAACAGAACATATGTACATAATAACTAACCTAGTGTATCATAGAGCGGAACGCAAATTAAGCTGTATCCATTACAAGCCTGCACTAAGTGAAAATTTCAATAACAGCATAAAAAGGTCGTGAGCAGATGCTAGAAAAAGATTAATCGAGATAAAAAGATTTAAACATACCTGCATTGCCACTATCCACTGAGGACAGTTTACTCCATAAATCCCTATGCGCGAACCCTTGAACACACATCAACATAACATCATCAATTTTGCAATAAAACCACTCATAAAGTTTAAGAAGTGCAAGGTTAAACTATGACGTGCATACAGGTTTAGCTCCAAGGTAAAGTAAAGCAGAGCCAACATGTAGGACTTCCTCATAGATTTCCTTGTAAGTTTCCACTTATAAGGCCCTGCCTAAAACACAATTAACAAAAGTTTACCCTCTTAAGTTCTAACAAATGTTAGAAAAGAGGAAAAATTAAGCAAATTAGCAAGTGAAATACTTTTCCATTGGTAAACTCGCGCCAACCGAGCATCTTATTTCCAGAATATTTCTCTGCTGCCACACTGCAGTATTAAGAGTTTCATGCATGAGAATTAGTCCAATCTTTTGATTTCCATAGAGAAATCAACCTATCACATTACAGGTTAAATTAAAATATTGAAAATAAGTAGTAATGTGCTACATATAAAGTTAGTTTAATTTGGTGAGGGTTAAAGATATATATACTTTCTACTGTCATCTCAAGTCTATCCTCAAAATTTAAAGAAATAAAAATTCAAGTTATAATATAAAGCTGCATATATAGAGGCACAACAAAAAGTCTAAGAGTAATATTTCTCATCTCATGTCACCCCAAGTTGAGTGTCAATGACACATGTTCAAAAAACATCATCAACATAAATTCATGAAACCCCTACACACAAAATCAAACATTTCAAACAAATCTTGAAATCCCTACTCAAAGTCACACAAACTTAAAATTTATCATGAAATTGACAAGTAATTAAGCTACCAAGTAAAAGCAAGTACCTGAAAATTTCCCATGAGGTGGTGATGTTAGGATCCAAGGGAGGAAACCCATCCTTTGCCAATGCATTTCTGTACACTGGCCCAACAGAGAGCTCCCCATTCTTGCTGCCAGCTCTCCCAGGCTCCACTTGAACTGTATACTTCTCCATGACTCAATCTCTATCGCTTCTCTCTCTTTATCTCTCCTTCCCACTGTTGATCACACCAACATTCAATTTCAAACAGACCACTTTATTAACAGGGTTGGAGCTCTCTAGTAGGTTCAGTCAGAGTCATGGGTCATAAACCCATGGACCATGTGAACTGCCACAAAATTTGAGGTATATTAATAATATGTTTGTTCCTTATATAGAGAAAAACAGTGTAAACATGTAATCAATCACAAAAAGACATTTCAACTGTTCATACTATACGATAGACTTTAGAAATGATAACTTCTCGGGAAAATAGTAATTTATTAGCGACAAAACGATTGATGCTTGACTCAATGATAAATAAAGAAATGAGATTAAATTATGAGAGTGTGTAGTTTAAGACCAAACAGCAACCAAGGAATAAAAAGAAAGAAATTAGATCCAACAGGTTCACATGACCACCTCTTGTTGTGGGAAAAAGAAAAAAGATTGAAAATTGAGTTTAAAGTTCTAGTTAAAGAGAAGAAAAAAAGTTTTCTTCCTTTTTATTAAAGATCTAGATGAATTATTTCAAAAATAATTTTTGGCAAAGCATGCAGCTTTGTCACTTATTTCTTGTGATTTGCGGCCTGCCAGCAATATAAAGTATTTAACTTTTCAATCTATATTTTATTCTATTTCCATCAGGACCTTGTTTTATATTTTACTTTATCCAATGGACAAGTTGTCACTTCAATTACTATCTTAACGTAGGGTTTACCTAAAGATTTCACTCAAACATTTATAATTTCTTATAGTCAAATTTTTTAGAACTTTGCATCAACAGGGGGAAAAGCTTTTGAATCCACTAGTACAGAATATACTAGAATACATGATTAATGATGGCTAGAAACTGACTTTAAAAAGTTTCTTACAACCGACTTGTATCCATGAGTCGTAAAAAGTCACAGATATATGACAACAGTTAAAAACAGCCGTCATATATGAGCTATAAAATCCGTTGTACAAAAAATTGATGTTATAATAGGACTTTTAACGTTAAGGAACCGGCATTAAAAGTCAACCATTAATATCAGTTCCTGTAGGAACTGACGTTAAAGGTAGGACTTTTAACGTCGGTTCTTCTTCAGAACTACGTTAAAGATCCCTTTTAATGTTGGTTCTGTTGTGCTACGACAACAACCAGAAGAGGAATCCCTGAATCTCCAATGCACGAAGAACAAACTCCCAAACACAGCACAAATCACAAACGCAGAGAAAGAACACGAAAAACAACGATTAATGAGGTTCGGCCTTGATGTCTACGTCCTCGAGGCAATGAAAGAGAGATTCTATTGATTTAGAAAATCAATTACAATGGATGCAACACCTCTGAGTATCAAGAGAGCTGCTTCTTTCCTTGGTACAATAAAACCCTAGAAATCCCGTTTAAATATAACAGATTTCTAAATCAGCAAAATAGCCCGCAACCCGACTGTCGGTTGACCGGGCGGTCGACCGACCCATACGTCGGTCGACCGGGCCGGTCGACCGCTCCCAACCGAGAGTTGGGTCACTTCAGTCGGTCGACCGGGCGGTCGACTGAGCTCCTCCTGCGGTCGACCGCTCATGCCTTTGTGCATGTTGTGCACGTCGGTCGACCGGACCGGTCGACCGAGCTCTGCTACTGCGGGCGGTCGACCGGCCGGTCGACCGAACTCCTGCTGCTGCTGCTGTTAACCTGTTTTGCTGCTGTCCTTCCTTTGTTTTTCGTCGACGACTCCCTCGACGATCCCTCGACGATCCTTGTCGACTTCCTCAACAATCCCTCGACGATCCTTGTCGACTTCCTCGACAATATGCTCTCTCCTTCCAACAATTCTCCACCTCGGTGAAGATTCTTTCAAATCTGAGCCGAACTGTCTATCGACACGAAAGCGGCTGCACCAATGTGGTTGCCTACGTACCCTGCTCAAGGGATCAAGCCATCCGTAGTTCGTCCAAATGAGCTTCAGCAAGCTCAAGCTACCTGAAGGACATGGAGCAAAGCTTTGCAATGTGCAAACTTGACTCCAGACACCACCTTAGTAAGCATGTCGGCGGGATTCTCCAATGTGTGAATCTTCAACAGTTCGATATCACCCTCTTCTAGAATCTCCCGAATGAAATGGTACCCGACGTCGATGTGCTTCGTCCGTGCATGATAGACCTGGTTCTTGGCCAAGTAAATGGCGCTCATACTGTCAAGTTAATCTTCAGCAGATCCTGTTCCACGCTCAAGTCATCAAGCAAGCCTTGAAGCCAGATTGCCTCCTTCATAGCCTCCACATGGCCATATACTCGGCCTCTGTGGTCGACAATGCGACGGTAGACTGCAGTGTGGAGCGCCAGCTCACCGATGCTTGAGAAAATGTGAAGACATACCCTGTTGTAGATCGGCACTTGTCAAGGTCACCTGCATAGTCGGAATCAACATATCCAACGCAATCCTGCTTTCCCGTGGAGTCTTTCTCAAATACCAGACCTACATCAATTGTTCCTTTGATGTACCTCAAGATCCACTTCACTGCCTCCCAATGACCCTGTCCCGGATCATGCATATATCTGCTAACCTTGGAGACAGCTTGTGATAGATCTGGTCTCGTACACACCATAGCGTACATAAGGCTACCGACTGCGTTAGCATATGGGACGTGAATCATATACTCACGTTCCTGAACACTCTTCGGAGATATCTTAGCAGATAACTTGAAATGAGGAGCCATAGATGTACTTACAGACTTCGTATCCTTGCCGATATTGAACCTCTGTAATACCTTTTCCAAGTACCCCCTCTGAGTCAAGCTCACCCTGCCAACTCTTCGGTCTCTAGTGATCTCCATGCCTAACACCTTCCTAGCTTCACCAAGGTCCTTCATCTCAAACTCTGAAGATAGATCCCTCTTCAGTGCATCAATAGCAGATCTCGACCTCGAAGCAATCAACATGTCATTTACATACAAAAGTAGATAGATATATTCCCCAGTCGGTAGTTTGTTGTAGTACACACATGGGTCATAGTGGCTACGTGTGTACTTCTTCCCTCTGATGAAGCTGTCAAACCGCTTGTACCACTGTCTAGGAGACTGCTTCAGTCCGTACAGCAACTTCTTCAGCTTACATACCATTTCTTCCTTCCCTGCAGTCTTGAACTCTGTTGGCTGAGTCATGTAGATCTCCTCCTCTAGATCGCGGTCTTCACATCGAGTTGGTCAAGGTCCAACTCATACTGCACCACCAAAGCAAATAAAATACGAATTGACGAATGTTTAACAACAGGAGAGAATACCTCATTGTAGTCAATTCCTTCCCTCTGAGCATAGCCTTTACCTACCAATCTGGCCTTGTAGCGCACCGAATCTTCTTTGAGAGATCCCTGCTTCTTAGCATACACCCACGTACAGCCTATAGCCTTCTTCCCTTTGGGCAACCTAGTGAGTTCCCAAGTGTCGTTCTTGTAGAGAGACTTCATCTCTTCATTCATGGCTTCTTTTCACATCTTCGATTCTGAACTGATCTCAGCTTCTCTGAAGGTGGACGGAATAGCCTCCTCAATGACAGGAAGTGCATACGCCATGACTATATCTGTAGTGAGCCAACCTGGTCTCCTAGTGTTCCTCCTTGGTCTTTCAACTGCAGTAGAGTCAGGAACATTACCCATGACCTGTTCTTGACCCTCTTCAACATCTTCAGCATCTTCTACAACTGCTTGATCACTGCCCTGTGTCACCCTGGGAATGATCCTCATCGATGCTGAATCCTCTAGAGATGGTGGATTTGCATCAATCTCCACCTGCTGCGATAGCTCCTTGGTCTTGCTAGTCTCCACCTGCTGAGAGACCTTAGGCTTCATCATGGAAGCCTCATCAAAAGTGACATCCCTGCTGAGAAGAAACTTCATGTCTGTTGGATCCCAAATCTTGAACCCTTTGATTCCACGCTTGAAACCGACGAACACACCTTTCTTTGCCCTTGGGTCTAACTTATCATTTTTGACATGATAGTAGGCTGGACATCCAAACACCCGTAGCAAATCATAGTCAGCAGCTGCTTTCCCGACCAAGCTTCAAGAGGATACTTCCCCCTATCGCAGACGACGGCAACCTATTCACAAGGTAGCATGCATACACCAAAGCCTCAGCCCAAAACTTCTTTGACAAACCGGCATTAGACAACATACACCGGACCTTCTCTAGCAAAGTCCTGTTCATCCTCTCTGCTACCCCATTCTGTTGCGGTGTCTCTCTTACAGTGAAGTGTCTCTCTATGCCCTCATCAAGACATAGCTATAGGAAAGGATCTGATTTGTATTCTCCTCCATTATCTGAACGGAGGACCATGACCTTCCTTCCCGTGCTTCTCTCCAAGTTTTCTTCCACTTCACGAACAATTCTAGGACTTCCCCTTTGTGTCGCATGGTATATACCCAGCACCGCCTAGAATAATCATCAATAAACGACACAAAATAATGATTACCTCCAATTGATGCAGTCTTGGTAGGTCCCCAGACATCTGTGTGAACATTGTCAAGAATCCCCTCGGTGCAATGTGATGCTGTGCCGAACTTCACCTTGGTCTTCTTGCCGAAGATGCAGTGTTCACAGAATTCCATCTTGTAGGTTTTGGCACCCTTCAATAACCCTTACCTCGCAAGTGCTTGCAATGACTTCTCTCCTGCATGTCCCAGCCTTATGTGCCACAGCCTGGTTTAATCTTCCTCTGAACTGGTAGAAGCCGCCACTTGCCCTGTCACCGTACTACCCTTCAAGTAGTATAGGTTGTTCTGGCGATCGGTCTTTAACACCACCATCGAACCTTTTGTCATTCTAAGGACTCCTTCCTTAATTGACACCATAAGGCCCAATGACTCCAAAGCTCCAACGAAAATTAGGTTTCTCTTCAACTGAGGTACATACCTCACTTCCTTCAACTCCCTCACCATCCCATCAAATATTCTGATTTGGATTGTACCAACACCCTCCATGATGCATGGATGATCGTCGCTCATAACGACTGAACACCCTTCCAGCTTCTCAAAGCTTGTAACCAGTCCCGATTGGGGCATACATGGTATGTAGCACCTGTATCTATGATCCACTCATTTTCACCTGAGTAGCCTACGATGGGAGTTGTAACTGAGAATGAGAACACCGACGAATCTGAGTCTGATCCATCTGCCTGTGATTTACTGCTCTGAGTGTTAACCACCTTTGCGAGATTTGCCTCAGACTTCGATTCCTTCTTCTTTCATTTGAACTTCGGACAATCCACTTTCCAGTGCCCTATCTCTCTGCAGAAGGCACACTGATTCCTTTTAAGATCCCTAAACCCTGGCCTGGACTTTGATCTTCCTCTTTCCTCCTTGCCCTTCCTTGATGAACCCCTGCCTCTTACTGCCAGTGCCTCCGCTGATGAGCTTGACTGAGAAGGATGTCTTTCCTTTCTCCTCGTCTCATAACTTGCCAGTGCAGACGACACCTCATGATAGTCTAGAGTCTGTCTACCATTGATAAAGGTTAGAGTGAATGTCTCATACTCCTCCGCCGGGAGTGAGTTCAAGAGGATTATCGCCTTGTCTTCCTCATCTATCTTGACATCCACGTTCACCAAATCTATAAGAAGTTTCGTGTAGCGGTTGATGTGTTCATTTATGGAGCTCCCCTTCTTCATCTAAAACTGGTACAGCTTGCTTTTCAGCTGCAACCGTGATTCCACACTCTTGGTCAGATATTTCTTCTCCAGGACCTCCCACAAATGCTTTGCCGATGTCTCGTGTAACGCAAGATATTTAATGTCTTGTGTTAAACACGAGCGAATCAACCCACACGCTGACCTGTTTATCTTCTCCCACTCTTCATCAGTGGTCGTGCTTCGCTTCTTCTCAAGAAGGAGAGTATCCTCAAGGTTCGATGCATTCAGCGCATCCATAACCTCACATCTCCACATCCCAAAATTATTTGTGCCATTGAACTTCACCACGTCAATTCTGGGATGAGGATTCATGGTCCTAACTGAAGTACTTTCTTCTGCCATCTAGATTACTTGATCCTCTATCTATTTGGAAAAAACCAAGTGGAAATAGATCACAACTTCGATAAAAATAGAATTTTACCTTCTTCCCGAAACCCTAGATTGAGTTTCTGACTGGATCTACTCCACCAACGATTCCTTGAGCACTCCTTGCGTCCTTCTGAGATCGACACACGATCCCACGAACACGACTACCGCTGATCTGAAATCGACACACAATCTCTACTTAATCAGCTTCAGAAGCCCTCTGAATCTCCAGAAAATTCCCAAGCGAAACCTGGAAAGCTCTGATACCACTAGTTGTGCTACAACAACAACCAGAAGAGGAATCCCTAAATCTCCAATGCACGAAGAACAAACTCCCAAGCACAGCACAAATCACAAACTCAGAGAAAGAACACGAAAAATAATAATTAACGAGATTCGGCCTTGATGCCTACGTCCTCGGGGCAATGAAAGAGAGATTCTATTGATTTAGAAAATCAATTACAATGGATGCAGCACCTCTGAGTATCAAGAGAGCTGCTTCTTTCCTTGGTACAACAAAACCCTAGAAATCCCATTTAAATACAACAGATTTCTAAATCAGCAAAACAGCCCGCAACCCGACTGTCGGTCGACCGGGCGGTCGACTGACCCCATACGCCGGTCGACCGGGCCGGTCGACCGTTCCCAACCGAGAGTTGGGTCACTTCAGTCGGTCGACCGGGCGGTCGATCGATCTCCTCCTGCGGTCGACCGGGCGGTCGACCGCTCATGCCTTTGTGCATGTTGTGCACGTCGGTCGACCGGACCGGTCGACCGAGCTCCTGCTACTGCGGGCGGTCGACCGGGCCGGTCGACCGACTCCTGCTGCTGCTGCTGTTAACCTGTTTTGCTGTTGTCCTTCCTTCGTCTTTCGTCGACGACTTCCTTGACGATCCCTCGACGATCCTTGTCGACTTCCTCGACAATGTCCTCTCTCTTTCCAACATGTTCCATAGGAATTGACATTAAAAGGTATATTATTTTTTTTAAATTCATTTATTTTTTAAAAAATTCATACATATATTCAGATTCACGATATCATAACATTCTTTCCAACACTTCCAATACATGTTAACAACACACTTCATATCCCAATACACATGAACAACAACACTTCATATCCAACACACATTAACATCACACTTCATATCCAATACACATATTCGATACCAATGAAGCATGTACCAAAATAAGTTACAAAAATGAAGCATGCACCAAAAGTTAATCTCCAATACAAAATTTCATCCAATACATATACAAAATTTATGTCTAACACATTCAGATTTCAATGCACAATACACATACATATTCATATTCCAATACAAAATACACATACACAAGTATCACAAATAGTATCTCACCATTCTGGATTCTCTACATCTTCTACATGTACTACTTCCATTATTGATAATATCAGAAGAGAAACCTACCAAAAGAAAGGAGATGAAAATATTAAACAAGTATCACAAATGTGAAACATGAAATAAGTTATTATCACAATTATAAAACATGAAACAAGTATCATAAATATAAAACATGAGACAAGTATCACAAATGATGTTCCTAAGGTAGCCTAGTGGCAAATCAATGGATTCGCTCCCCAAATGGCTTGGGTTCAAAGCGCTTGGTGGACATATTTCACTCTCGAGTTTCGGCTCGCGATTTACCATGTTCTGTGGTGGGAAACTCCCACGGCGGGGGCTACAAAATTCGTGCGATTAGTCGGGGGTCATACTCGTTGTCTGCTTTGTGGCCCCGGGATATCCTGAAGGATTTAAAAAAAAGCATCACAAATGCTTATTTCATCTAAACCCTCTAAATATTAAGTATCACACATATCACAAATATATGAAACCTGAAAATACTTACTATGAGTATTCTCTAAAACAAAAATCTGTCCATTCTTCGTGAATATCATCTACTTCATCATCCATATATTTTTTTATTAAATTATGAAGATATTAAAAATTTTAGTTTAATATTAACAAAATAATAAAAAATAACTTTACTTCAAATGATTATACATGTATTAGAATGAGATTCCATGAGAGATAATGATCTCCTGCATAAACTGCATCACAGTATCTGCTCACCACGCTATCTGATTGATGAGGACACTACAAGAATTAAATGATGATGAGTGATTCAACCGTTGATCCAAGAAACTTGATGTTGGCTTGCACACGGCCTTCTCGTCGGTTGAGAAAATAATCCCCAGTAGAGTGGTCATCTTTTGCTTCTCTCGAAAAATGTGTCTATTATAGATTTCTTTGAATGGATGAAAATTACAGCAGAACAACTCTCGATTAAAAAAAGAGGAGAGTTTGAGTGGATCTCCTCTTTATTTAGTGTCGGGGTCTTCGTGTAGTTATAGAAGGTGATTCTTGTGGATGAAAATTACAGCAGAACAACTCTCGATTACAAAAAAGAGGAGAGTTTGAGTGGATCTCCTCTTTATTTAGTGTCAGGGTCTTCGTGTAGTTATAGAAGGTGATTCTTGTCTTTCGTTGACCGGCCCGATCGAAAGCTTCTCTTTTGGATCTTATCTTAAGGTCACTGATGAAGTGCATAACTTTTATCAGTGATTGAATTTCCAAGATATTTTATAAGTTGTACTTAGCAAGTTTTAAGAAAAAGAGTTGAACTCTCTAGGCTTCAAGAACTTTGAAGACCGAATTTTATGATTGGTCTCTCCTCCTCTTTTTCTTTAGAGATCTTTTTTTCTATATTTTGTTGATCCCCTCTCCATAGCTTACATAGCTATTTATAGGGGTTCTTAGGGGATAGAATTGTCCTCTAAAATCTCTCCATAATAGGGATTAATAGTCTCATTACGTGGGTGTTAATTGACCCAGTAATGGCTGACAGTTACAACAGAAATGCGACCCTCGTGGGCTCTACTCTATTGTTGAAACGTGGAGCTCACAGGCTCATGTTTGAGTTGTTAGTGGAATTGGCTGAAGACTGCGATTGAGTTAGAACGTGAAGCTGGCTGACGTTCGCACTTGAGTTGGAAAGCGGAGCTGGCTAAGGTTCGCGCTTGAGTTGGAACGCGGAGCTGACTGAGGCACACGTTTGCAGTTGAATGTGAGGTCTGCGTTTTGTATTGAAATGCGACCTTCACGTTGGAATGAGGTCCGCGTCTAAGGACTTGTCTTCAGTAATTTTTAGACAGCCTACAGAATCCCCTCCAAAGTTTTTAAAACTCCGTGGTTGACTGATATGAATTTCCGAATACTTTGAACTTCATGTTGATGTGGGCTCCCATAAGTGGATTAGCAATCTTTTGAGTTGCTCTGAACATGATCTTGTCTGGATTCTGGCCTTCGTGAGTGAACTGTTAAACTGCTTGAAGCCTCTAGAGATAATCATTGTAAGTATCTATATATACAGTTTAGAACTTATCTAAGCTCTAATTTGGTTATCGGTGTACTATTGAACCGATAGAGTTGTCAATTACTTTTACCAGTGTACTGTTGAACTGATTGCAGTAGTAGAAACATACTCTTTGTATTGGGGGAGAGGATGCGGCTCTCATTGATATAGACGTGAATTTCACGTTGGACACGCCTGTCGTTAGACGTGGATGTCATGGACTTCAAAAGACGTGACATTTTTTTTATTTGATGTTGAATACGCGGTTATCATTTGATGCAGAGATGCGGCTCTCATTGATGTTCTTGAGACGCGTTTCTAGCTATTGTGTTTGAGACACAAAAGTCGCGTTCAAAGCTTATAAACGTAGACGTCAATTAAACGCGAGCATCGTGTTCGAACACATGTCTTGCTCAGATCGAGTTGATAATCGCGCCGCGAATCACGGCCTTTGGAAGGCCTATAAAAGACCAGGGTCTTTCAATAGGCTCTTCCTTTTACTTTTTGAATCATGTATATTTTCCTTTTCATTAGAAAACTAGGCTGAATAAAGTAAAGAGTTTTTAATTGCCAGCTGTGTGATATTAACTTAGAAAATTAGAATAATTGCACTAGGAGAATTTGAGAAGGTTACTGTCAGAAGTGTGATATTAACTTGATAGTGGGTTTTGGACTTGTGATTTGAACAAGTTTTGTGAACTTACTAATCTATTGATGAGAATAACAGTGAAGTTTCATCCACTGGGGATTATGTCTGAGTTTATCGTCAGAGATTTAGTGTTAACATAACTAGTACTCAGCTGAAAATTAGGGGAATGGAAACTTACTGTTATATGTGTGATGTTAGCATAACAGTGATTGATTTTGTGATCTATGCAATTTAAGTGGACCTATCATTCTTTTAGGGAGAATGACAAGTGGGATTAGAGCCATTGGAGATTTATGGAGAATTTTACCGTCAGAGATGTAATATTAACTTGACTGGATTTGAAATTTGAGCAAATTGAATTGTCATAGTGTGATGTTAACTTGACAATGATATATTCTAGAGGTATAAAATTAACTTAGCACTATAAAGGTCTCGGTTTCGTTAAGAAAACTGAGAATATCACTGTCATAGGTGTAGTGTTTAACTTAACAGTGAAATGAATGCTAGAGGTGTGATGTTAACTTAGCATTAATAGTCTCATTTTCATTGAGAAAATCAAGAATATCACTATAATAAGTGTAGTATTAACTTAACATTAAAATAAATGCTAGAGGTTTGATGTGAACTTAGCATTGAATGACTTATTTTAATTGAGAAAACTGAAAGAAGTAACTGTCAAAAACTGTGATGTTAACTTGACAGAGACTTATTTGCATGCTAGAGGTATTAATTAACTTGGCATTGGAGAGATGAAGTATTAATCAAAGATTTTGTTCCCACTGGGAAAATTGAAATGACTAGTGTTAAAGGTGTAATGTTAACATAACAGTGATATGTGTTAGAGGTGTGATATTAACTTAGCATTGGAGAAGTGTAGTATTAATCATAGGTATAGACTGTCTAAAAATCACTAAAGATAAGTAGAGTCTGTACTTCAGACGCGAGGCTAATGCCAAGACGCGGGGCTTGAAGCCTATGCCCCAGCATCCTCCAATGCCAAGACGCAGGGCTCGAAGTCCGCATCTCAGCACCACTTCAGTGCTTAGACGCAGAGCTTGAAGCCCGCGTCTCAAATGCGAAGGTCGAGGCACGCGCCAAATTACGTCAATGAGGAAATGCGGAGTTCGAAGCTCGCGTCTCAAACATCATTGCAGTGCCAAGACGCAGGGCTCGAGGCCCGCATCTCAACATCATTGCAGTGCCAAAATGCTGGGCTCGATGCCTGCGTTTCAATACCACAGCGATGCCCAAACGCGGAGCTCGAGGCCTACGTCCAGCATCACCTCAATGGCTAAACGCAGAGTTCAAGCCCGCGTTTTAACTAGAGAAGAGCCCTACGTCTCATTATAACTACCCCTATTATTGGGTCAAGTACTGCCCACGTAATGAGGGAAGTTAACCCCCGTTATGTAGGATTTATAGCGGACAATTTTACCTCTGGAAACCCTATAAATAACTCAGTCTGCTATTGAAGAAGGGGGAATTTTTTCAGCTGAGAAAGATTAGCTTTATAAAGAGTTCAGCTCTTCTACCAACTTGTTGAGCTCGAGTTTTTTGCCTAAGTCTCTTTGAGATTTCATTGGATAGGAGTTATGCTACTCTATCAGTATTCCAAGGAGAAGAGTTCTAGAAGAACTTGATGTTCACCCGATCAACGAAAAATAAGAATCACTTTCTATCGCTACGCTAAGAGTCCAACCTTAAACAAAAAGAAGATTTGAGCTTGAGTGTCTTCTCTCTCTTATAGTTGAAATTTTAGAGTCGTTGTAATTTTTTATAATTCAAGAAAACTTTGCACTACTCTTTCAACACTTTCCTCCTCATACAAGAGATGGTGACTCCACTGGGGACTACTTTCTCTACTGATAAGCAAGTTGTGGCGCAAGGTGACGTCAACTTCATGAAAAAAAATGGTCGAGTCACTTGTCATGGAATTCGACCAGGCAAAGTATGAGGAGTTCCTCTCTTCTGGCTCCAAAAGCCCCTGGGTGGCGCAACAATACCACAGGGTCTCCTCTCAAGTCTCTTCAGAGACTTCTCCAAAGATGGCCTGCCTAAACAGCGCCATTTCTGACCGCGTCGGCCTTGTGGCCCGCGTCAACGTCTCCCACGAGACCCACGAGGCTAACGTTGTTGAAGGTCGATCTTGCTATGCCCCCCCTCTCAATATTCCTCAGCCCCAGGTTACTAGGAGTTCACAACAATCCGTGAAGCATAACTGGAATTCTGAATGTCGACAAAGGTGTCGCGCACGTCGATAAAAGATGAAAGAAGCTGAAAAAACCATCTGTCCAGCAGATACAAGACACAAGGCACAGGCCTGTGTCTTTTCTGAACTGCATCAGATGCGTACGTCCTGGGTCTGGATATCAAAACGTAGAGCTCAAGAGGCTCGGATTTCTGAGACCCTACCTCACAGACGCAATGTTCAGCAACGCAAGGTCCGCGTCTCTTCTCAGAGACATGAGACTCGC